>PVLD010008396.1:0-67659 GCA_004027595.1 Dinomys branickii
TAGGAAAACAGGTGATCAGTACTGAGTGTTAGGCTTTTTTCAACCAAATTCTCCAAGTATGGATTTCAGGGTCTCTCTCCTGTCCTCAGGTCCAGCTCTAGAATTTCCAGGGCATGGGGACTCTGGCGGTAGGGATGTGACTTTCCCGGGGCCCCAGGCAGTCTGAGGGGTTTTCTCTTTACACTTCGATCTCCCAGCCGTTCAGCAGTTCTAACTGGGCCTTGGAGGAGCTGTCCCATATGCACTTTTTTTTTTTAAAGCCATAACCAGGGCTGCTCTCTCTGCCCTCCCATGTGCTCGGGGGAGGTGACTGATGGCAGCCCCCTCGCCTGCCACCCTGCCTCAGGCAGCGCAGGAGGCCAGCTCCAGGGCTCCGCCACGAGCTTCTGTTTATTGTATGGGAACTGAACCCAGGGCCTTTGTACTGAGCTACATCCTCAGCCCTTTTTTTAAAAGACAATTTAAAAAAAGCATTAAAGATGATACAGAATTTTGAAACAAGATGATAGGAAATCAACAATGGTTGTTATACTACATATTGTTATCAGCCACGTGCACTTTTTAAAATATTTGTGGGTCTGCTTAGCAGCGAGGCGCCTGCCTGGCGGGTGTAAGGTACTCAGTCTGATTCCTGATGACACCCTTCCCCCAAATAAATGACTTACTGGCAACAGTTGGAACTCATGAGCTTCGTGTCAGACTGATCTGGCAGCTCCCTGGGGGTGCAGTGGGTAGAGGAGGGGCTGTGGGGGTGGCAGGTGACCACGCACCCAGCTCAGCTCGCAGGGCCACAGAGAAGTGGATCTGCCAGCAGAGGGTTCCTAGTGGCCCGGGAGAAGTCGCCGCGCCGCTGTCCTCACTTGCGCTTTTGTCTTTGTGCTGTCCTTTGGAGCGGGCACAGGAGGACCGGTCGGCTTGGGGGGTGTGGAGCGGGAGGTCGGGAGGACGAGGGTGCCCTGGGCAGGCTGGCCTTCCTGGCCTCTGCCTGCTCAGGTAGGGGCGGCTTGCTGTCCCTTGCTGAGCGAGTGAGCAGGCTGGGCTTGGGGAGTTGGAGGGGCGAGGTCAGGGTGACCTCGTGAGCCAGCCCACCCTTTCTTCTTTCTTCTCTCGTCCTCCCTCCCTCCTCTCTGTTTCCTCTTCTCTCTCACTCTCTTCTTCACTCTCTTTTTCTTCTAGGAAAATAGGAGATCAGCACTGGGGAATAAACCTAGGCAGCACCGAGCCACACTCCCCTAGGAAAATGTTTAATTTTGGGACGGGGTGCCACTGTGCAGTTCCCCGGCCTGCAACTTGCCATCCTCTTGCTTCAACCTCCTGGGCAGCTGGGATTACAGGTGTGTGCCACCACACCTGGCTAGAACCAGTACATTCCTAAGCAACATTGTTGCTTTGATCTCTTTTTGGGTAAAGGATTCACAGGAGAAGATGTGGTCTTCTCGTCCGCGAGTCAGTGGCCCTTTTCAGCACCCTGCCCCAGCGGTCCCTCCCGCACCCTCAGGAAACGTGTGCAGGTGGCCGGGTCTTCCTTGGCTTAAGCAGCGGCCCTTATCTCCCAGGTGGGGCCCTGCTCTCTCTGCCCTCCCGTGTGGTCAGGGGGAGGTGCCTGATGGCAGCGACCCTTCCTCTCCTGTGGGCACCCACAGCAGTGTCCACTGGGCTTCGTCACCATGTCCGCTCCCTGCCACCCTCAGCCCCTCTACCCTGCCTTTTCCTCCTTTCCTTTCTCCTCTACGTTTTTTCTGGTCTTTTTGAGACAGGGTCTTGCTGTGCAGTTCAGGCTGGCCTTGCACTCACTTCCTCCGCTCCTGCTAGTCTCCCATGCGCCTGGAGGGTGAGGCTGGAAGGAGGTGGGAGATCAAGGACCCCACCAGCTCATGTGGGGTGCACAGGGTCAGGGGAGGGACCCCTCCCCTGCCATTCCACCTCGGCCAGCACAAGAGGCCAGGCTCAGGGCTCTGCCACCAGCCCAGAGTTCCTGAGCTGCACATAGTGAACCCAAATGGACAGGTTCCTTCTCAGGGCATCGTGTGTAGGCGTGCCCAGTGGAAGTCCCAGTGCATTTCTGCACTTCTTAGTGTTTGGTTGAATTGCAGGGAAACTGGACTGAAGAAGTAGTTGCAGGCCCTGTCTCAAAATAAAAAGGCCTGGGAATATGACTCAGTGATAGGGTGCTTGCCTAGCATTTGTGAGGTAATGGATTCAATCCCTGACTGAAACTTTAAAAAATGGTGGAAGGATGGAGGAAGGGAAGAAGGAAGGGAGGGAGGAAAGACGGTGTGACGAAGGAGGGGCCTGTTGGTGCCCATAGCTAGCTGGGGTCCAGGCTGGGGCTGGGCTGTGGTGGGGAAGTTGTTACACTATGGTGGAAGAGGTCACAAAATGCCCTCTGGCCCCAGGTGAAGGAGCCGCTAGGGCAGCCACTGAGTGTCCCGCACAAGCCCTGCCCTGGGGCAGCCCCGAGCAGAGGGAGGGTCCTCCTGAACAGGCCCTGCCTGCGGCCTCCTGAGAAACCAGGTCCTCCTGACTCAGGCGCCCGCAGCCTCTGTGGGCTACAGGGAGCAGTCAGAGGTGAAGTCTGCAGGAGCCAGGGCTGAGCGGCCCCTTCCCAACCCACCCCAGACTGCTCCTGACTCTGCTGTCCTCCTGGACCCGGCAAGGAGGCGCTGCGACCCTACAGCTTTCCCCTTATTCTCCTGGCGGCCCTGCTTCCGCATGCAGGGTGTCCCAGCGTTCAGTTTCCTGCCAGCAGCAGCAGCACCACCACCACAAAGCTGTCCTCAGTGCCTATTCTCGGGCCATCGGGTTAGTGGCACTAGTCAGAAATAGCAGCTCGCCCCTCGGGCCACGTTGCAGTCACGGAATCACAGTGGACCACGATCAGCACTTGTTGAATCCAAGGTGGGGCTCTCAGGACCAGGGACAGCGCACATAGAAAGCAATGCCAGCGCCGCCAGAAGGTTTTCAGGACCGGGGGCAGCGCCGCCCACACAGAGAAACAAGACCCGTGCTGTCAGGGTTGCTGCCGGGACCGTGGACAGCGGCCCTCCCAAAGATCTGAGCTGTCAGCCTGGCTTTCAGAACCAGAGGTCAGTGCCCACAGAAGACAAATGCCAGCACTGTTAGTAGTAGGCTTTCAGGTTGAGGGACAGCAACCCCCACCCCCGGCCTCCATCTTTCCAGTGGTGGGAGATTAGGAAGGGCTGGATCCACCGAGTCTGGAGCCTGGTGTGGTGCTTGCGGCCCGTCCCTGGGGCCTGCACTGGATGGCTCACTGAGCCGTGAGCCAAGGTGAACCACTCCTCCTTTATGCTGTGGTACTGGGTGTTTTGTCCCAGTTGTGAGGAGAGAGACAGATGTAACAGGGCTTTGCTGTGCAGGTTGAGTGACTGCCGCGATTGACTCAGTATCCTCTAACCTGACCTCCCACACACCGGCCCCATCAGCCTGGTAGATGAGCCAGGCAGAGGAAAATGCACCTTTGCTGAGCACAACAGCCCTACCACTCGGCATGGTGCACCCAGTCCTGACCACTGACCCAGCCGGGTCCTTGGGGTCAGAGCACAGAAAGGAGAGTCCAGGCCAGGCTGTCTCTGGAAATGGGAACCTGTAGCCAACAGCAACGTGGAGCTGTCTTCCTCTATGGCCAGGTAAAGCATGGGCTTCTTTCTTAAAGCAGTTTCTGAAGCACAGGAGGTTGCAGGAGACCAGGGCTGAAAACGGATGTCATGTCCTGCTCAGCTGCTGCCCACTGCCCACAGGCACCTGCCTCTTCCATCACCAAGAGCCAGCACAGAGGGAAATGCCCTCCTGGCCGCTAGAGGTGCCAAGGTGGCCCATATGGCTCTTGGATATCTGGGTCGGTCCTCATCTGTTTCCTAAAAGGATCATGGTCTCCCTGGTGTCTGGTCAGCCAAGCTGTGAGGCGTGTGGGTGCATCTCCTAACCCTGCTCTCAACTCTGGCAGCGGTAAGGGAGATGGGGGTCCCCTAGCTGTGCTCAGGTTCAAGCTTTCCTTAGAAGGGCTTGGAGGACCCGTGGAGGCCACAGACCCCTCAGTCACAGGGCAGGGATACAGATCAGCACCAAGGGGCAGAGTGTGCAGGGCTAAGGACACAGCACCCCCTTGCCATCAGCATGTGACGATCATGGGAGCACGAGCATCTGCGGACACTCACCGGTGCTGCCGTGTGCAGTGCTGTTATGACTGAGAGCTAGCCCCAAAGCCTTGTGCTCATGGGCGGCACTTCTGGAGTGTGGTTGGGTTATGGGAGCTCGTAGCTGACTCACTGTTAAAAGCGGCAGTCACTGGGGTGAGGCCTTGGAGGGTTTCTCTCCCTCCCCAGCCTCTGCCTTCATCTGCACTTCTGTCCACCATGTCCTGAGCAACTCTCCTGCACCTGGCCCATCTGCCATGCCCTCCCGCCTTGGGTCTCTGGCTGTGGACTGAGCCGTGAGCCAAGGTGAGCCACTACTCCTTTATGCTGTGGTGCTGGGTGCTGTGTTCCAGCTGTGAGGAGAGAGACAGATGTAACAGGGCTTTGCTGTGCATGTTGACTGACTGCCGTGATTGACTCAGCCTCCAAGAAAATGCCTCGGACCCCAGCCAGCCCCCATGGTTGGGGGTGTGACTTCTCCACCCTCAGGTCAGCAGATATGGCCATCCATCCCCTAAGAGCTGGTGTGGTCAATCTATGACAAGGTCAGGTCCACCACGTGTCACATAGATGAGCTCCAAGAGCCAGGGGAAGTGGCCAGGCCTCACTGGGCAAGGTCAGTCCTTCCCTTTACATGCATGCCACGAGGTCCTCTCATTCCCCCAGGGAGTCCTTGCCACTGACCACATCCACGGTCACACCGTGAGACCCACGTGGAAAGCAGCAGAACCAGGAGAGGAGTGAGAGTCCTGCTCTTGTGCTGTGACGCAGGCGTCCCTGCAGACCTGGATGAGCCACTGGAGGGGTGGTGGCTGCAGAGGCACTGCCCTGCCAGCCTCACTCCCCTTGAACTCAGTCTCTGGATGGATGCTACAGCCACGGAGAGCCTCTCTGTTGCACAGAACATGGTTGACAGCTGAGCACAAGAGTGGTCACCGCATAGGTAAAAAACATGGCCTGCTTCTCCTTGGCTGTGATCTCCGCTGCTCCAACCTCCCTGCTCCCAGAGCAGCTGTAGTGCCCTGCCGCATTCCAGAGGGCCTGCCCCCACGTGGCCACCGTGAGAATAGGACCCAGCACGACTCCAGGCAGCCTCACAGGACGCTGTCAGAGTTTGTGACTGCACCGTCCTAGCACACAGTGTGGCCAGGCACAGCATGACACTGTGGCCCAGAGCCTATTCTCATTCTTTTACACAGATGAGGACACCGGGCAGAGGGCAATAAACCTGACCGCGGTCTTGGTGTGAGGGAGCAGAACTACTGAGCTGCAACCTAGCTTGCTCAGCATTAAAGTGGATGCTCCAGGCCTTTCTGTGGTCATCAAGAAAGTGTGACTTAAATGCTTAAGGGTTCATGCTTCTTTAAGCAAAGCCCTGAAGGCAGGCAGTGCTGTCATGGTGCTGGGGCTGTTACCAAGGACCCAGGCTTCTCATTATTCTGTTCAGTCCAACTGTGACAAGAGCTTCTGTACTGCATTGCCTCATGGTCCAATCTGGCTGCTGGAGGACAAGCCATCACACCTGCTTTACAGGTAAAGTGATATGGTGTGCCCTGCTCTTCACAGATTAGTGGCGAAAGCATAGTATTTGGTGCCAGCCAGGTCAATCTTAGCTTTGTCACCTACTAGCTGCTGTATGAATCAAGTACACTGTGCCATTTTGCTTTAGTACACCAGCTTATCTGCAAAATGGTAATAGTGACCATCCCTACCAGGTGGGGCTGATGGGAATGCCTGGCGTACAGCAAGTGCTCAGTAAAGGTGGGAGGAGGGTGATCATGTGCTGTTGCAGCGGGTGGTGATGACCAGGATGGTGAGGACGGTGATGGCAGGATGTGATGCTGGTGACAGTTGTCATAGTTGCTTTGCTGTTGTGAGGGCGCAATGCCTGACCCAACCCACAGGAGGAGCAGTTTAACCCTGGCTCAGGGTTTGGGGATTTCTGTTCATAGTGTGCTGGCTTAAGGTAGGAGGGCTGAGTGGAAGGGGCTGGCACAGAAGAGCTGCTCACAGTGTGGTGAACAGGAAGCAGAGAGAGAAGGGAGGGGCTGTCCCGACCGTGCCCCACCCACCTCTTCCTCAGGTCATGTCCCAGATCCACCCCTTCCCCTAGGCCACGCCCCATCTCCTTTGTGCGTACCAGGAATCCAACTCAGGAGCTTCCACTTGCTAGGCAGGCGCTTATGGCTTATGCCACTGAGCTATATCCCTAGCCCCCATCCATGGATCAATTCACAGGTTAGAACAGGGCTCTATGACCTGGTCACCTTCCCATAGCCCCACCCCGGGCACATGAGGCCAGCCTTGGAGGCCAACTGTGGCTCTAACCTCTCATGATGGTGCGGGGTGATAACGGGGAACGTGATTTAAGCCCGGAATCACCTCCTTCCAGTGTCTTTGTGATTAATGAAAGACAGCATAACTCGCTGTGTCTGTATGCTTGGAAGAAAATTTTAAAATGTCCATTTATCATTATCTCATTATGGTCAGATTATGTAATTGTCCTTGAAGAAAGTGCTTGTTTAGGAAATGAATACAAACTCTCTTAGATACCATAACAGTTTTATGCCTGCAAGATAATAGTCTTTGTCTTGTTGCATAAGGTTTTTAGAAATTTTTTTAATGCTTAGAGCATCTATGCAGGTAGTGAAATAATTTAGCCTGTTAATTTCAGAAGTGGGTGCTGAGGCAGGAAGACGTGAGCTGTGAAAGCCAAAGGCCACACATCCAGAGCTCCATGGGGACCTGTGGTGGGCAGTGCCTCCGGGCTCTTCTGGGACAGGCGAGAGCACAGCAAGCCATCAGGGTGGCTTTCCCACATGCCAGCAGTTCTTAGGTCTTCAGTTGTTTGGTTTTGGTTGTTGTTGTTTAGGGATCCTTCCCACTTTGGTTTGTTTTTGGAGATAAGGTCTTGCTACGTACTCCAGGCTGCCCTCAAACTCACTGTCGCCAGGATGCTCTTGAACTCACGGTGATCCTCCTGCCTCAGCCTCCTGAGTGCAGGGATTACAGGCGTGTGCCACCACATTCTGCTGTCCTTTCTACTTTTAAGGCCTGTGTTCTCAACTCAGTTTACCTTATGGGAGGAGGTGTGTCACAGGATGTGACCACTGGCCACTGGTGTGCCAGGTGAGGATAGAGTCATCCTTGACGTGGGGGGTAGAGTTTGCCAGGGGAGGGATAGAAACCATGGCTATAGCTCTGGCCCTGTAGGCAGCTTATCCTCTGCTCTCTGCTCAGCCCATTCTGTGCACATCTTCCTCAGCCCTGTCACTCAGCCATGCATCCTAGTAGTTGAGGCCCAACAGCCCAAAGCACACGTGGTCCACCGGGGCAAACAGACTGCTGAACTAGGAAAGAGGTTTCCAGACCATTGGAAAAAATGTAAAAAGCTAAACCCAGAGCCCAGCCCTTGTCCTGGTGGCCCTCGCAGAGGAGACACTGAGGGACCCTGGCCTCACTTTCCATATTGGTGTCTGGGAAAACATTTGCTTCGGTCAAATTCTGCGTTGCACCAGGATCAAATCTGTACCACAGCAGTTTTCTCTCTTCTGCTCCAGGCTCTGAAAACACACACAGGATTGGGGTACGTTAGCTGCACATGCTAAACATGTGTCCTCCTAGAGACGTGGATGCTGTGTTTCCAAGGACCCAGCTCAGGAAGGCTGGCCTTCGGATGCTTAGGCCACAGACTCCTAGGATGGTGATTCTGTCATCTGCAAGCATCACAGCCAGGTGGTCTGTTACTCTCAGCCTGGCTGGCATTTGGGTGGATTCCTTGCCTGGGTCGGGGACTGCCCTAAGCATGGGAAGATGTTTGACAGTGTCCTGGCCTCTTCTCACAAGATGCCACCAACTAGACCCCGCTCCTGGTTGTGATAACTGAAGCCATCTCCAGAGTTCCAGACATGGTGGCACAAGCCTGTGATCCCTATGCTCCAGAGGCTGAGGCAGGAGGATCACCAGCAGCTCTGGGCCAGACTAAACTATATAGTGAGATCCTGTCTCCAAGCACACAAAATCAATCAGCCCTATCTCTAGGTAGTGCCAGTGTTTTCAGGGCTGACACTTCCGCAGTGGTGACCAGAGCCCTAGGGAGAGCAAGATGGACATGAGTTCTCTAAGCACATTCTTAATTCTTATCTATGACAGTGACATGCGCAGTCTCTGGGAATTTGCGGGGAACTGTTTCATACACTATAAAACCTTGGACTCCATCCGGTAAGTGACCATAGCTGCAGAACTACAGAAGGTGATCAAAAGCTTGCTAGGGCTTCTGGATGGAGCCCCAACCCCCAAGCCATATCAGGTTGATCCAGCAGACTGGCAAACTGGTCTTTTCTAGTTGACAAACTGGGTTTTTTGGAAAGCACAGTAGTTGGATTTATAATAATGTTTAGGATTGAAGGGAAGAAGATAGAAAAATCATTTTCTGTGGTCATGAAGGTCCTTGATTGACTCTTAGGAGTCTGAAGGGTGCTGAGAGGATTCATGGACATTTCACAGGAGGGATTGGAGCCCAGGGGCAGGAGGAAGAGGGGCTGCAGCAGCTGCACCTGTTGCTGGCTGACCGCGCTCCACCTGCTCACAACTTGTCCTGGACACATCAGCAGGTGGTGACTTTCTCATAGGGCATGCCCTCCCTGAGCAATTTATTAGCTGGGCATGGTGGTACACACCTGTAATCCTAGCACTCAGGAGGTTGAGGCAGGAGGAGTCCGAGGCCAGCCTGGACTATATAGTGAGTTCAGGAACAGCCTGAGACCCTGTCTCAAAAAACAAAGTCAAACAACAAAAACCCAAAGCAATTTACAAAGCAAATCCAAAGTTAATCAAGGGGTGCCAGCTAGGGATGAGTTTCTGGCTCTTTGGCCCTGGCAGATGCCCTGGGTTGATAGTGTCCTGCCCAGACACCTCCTTCGGGAACGGCCTTGGCAGGTGAGATTAGTGAAGGCGCTGCACTGGCTGGGTCCAAGTCTAACATCTAGGGTCCTGTCAGGACGTAGACAGACAGGAGGGAGATGGCCTGGTGGCTGCAGAGTCCAAGGCTAGACCTTCGCTGCTATGAGCCAGGGCACGGTAGAGCAGCAGCAGCTGCTCTGAGAGGGGGCGCAGCCCCCAGAGCCTGTAGGAGGGGCCCACGGACACCCTGATCCCATGCTTCTGACCCAGAGCCAGGGAGGGCATACACTGGGGTTTCAAAGCCACACGCTGTCTAGGGCATTCTGAAGGCTGCAGTAGACCAGTGTGGGTGATGGTGGGTTTGCCTGGCCCTTGCTGGTGTCTTCATCCACCATTGGTACTGGCTGAGACAGCCCTGGCTGGACAGCATGGCCAAGACCCTCGCTGCTGCTCCAATTGAACACAGGGGACAGGATGCACGGGTGTGGTCAGCAGAGGCCACGCTGGAGGCTGAGGAAAGGCCAAGGCTATCAGGAGCTGCAGATTTGGGCGAAACTGTGCCCATACTTGGCCTCCCCGACACCTGGGGGCCTCCTACTGTGGACTCGGATCTGCTTCTGGGACTCTAGGTTTTGCAGCTGGGACCATCTCTCGTCTTCCTCCCAAGAGCTGCAGGAGATCTGATGTGGGTGAATGTCTTGCACGTCAAGTGGTGCACCCCCTCCCAGCCGACTGCTAATAATCCTCTCTGCACCTGCTCCCAGAGGGTCCATCTAGCACAGGGCCAGCTGCTGGGCCACGGGACATGTTTCCATCAACTGTATTCAGCTTTTGTGTTTTGTGACAATCTCAGTACATGATTGTGCTCTAGTTGACAGGTGTCCCACAGTTCAACTTTGTGTCTGGGAAATGATTTGTGTAAATATCCATCACGCATGCGTGTTTGTGTTCCTGCTGAAACCATATGGCAGCCCTATTAAAATGTAAACGGGAACCTCTGGAATATAAGGAAACAAACCCTGGAAGGAACACATGAGCTTTATTAGAATCACGATTATTCTTGAAGTCAACGATTGAGAAACTCATTCCGGAAAACCCTACGCATTCTATGACCTGGAGCCCAGGAAGGACACAGATTGTGCCTCAGGCGAGGAGCTGACCCCTGGCTACAGAACTGCAGGGACCCAGGATGGTTCTGCTTCCTGTGGCGGAGGTGACCAGGCCCGGCTGGAGCTGGTCCTTTCCTTCCTGCATCTGCTCTCGTGGGTCTTTCCCCTGCGGCACTGCTGGCCATGCCCAGGGCCATGAGATCAATAGCCCACTGGCCTCCCCTGGAGTGAGGGGCAGGACCTAGAGCAGGGTCCAGGCAGCTATCAGGATGCACGCAGAGCCACTGTGATCCACCCAGAATCTGCTGCTGGCAGAGGGACAGTCGGGCGCCCCACCCGAGTAGCATTGTGAGGATCCTAGCGATTGAAGGAGACCATTGGCTTTTTAGCCGAGCCATGTGCGCTGCAGCCAGGGAGGCCATCGCCACCGCCCAAGGCAGGAGATGCGAGCAGAAGTCACCGGGGTGGCTGGCTGGGGTGCACGCACACTGGGAGGACTCGGCAGTGAGCCCATGAAGAGCCTTCGAGTGCGACGGTGGTGTTGAATTCCGCCATCTTTTCATGACTTAACTCTCTCACCCAAGGGTTCCGGAATTAGTCTCTTCCACCACCTTAAGGAAGACGTCACTTCCAGAGTCTCAAAGGGCTCTTAGAGGTGGAGGGATGCACAGCTGGCCTGGCTGGGCCTCAGTGCTAGAGCCAGTCATAGGAAGGGGGGCTCCAGGCCCGGGGCCAGCTCATCGCAAGCACTTGTCCTGCGTCCCTTGCCACACTGAGGGGACGTTCAGCCCCCTGGGCCATGTGGAGGCTGTGTGAACCCTGCCAGCTCCGCCCCTCATCTCTTACTCTCTTAGGAGCATACAATGGCTGTGCTGCCCTCGCTGTCCCCTCAGTGTGCGCCCTGGGGTTTGGGGACCGCAGCGATTGCTGAGACAGAATGCAAGCTACCGTGTGAAAGGCTGCTTTTTAATTAGGTCTTGGCAACTTGCTAATGGCACTTCTGGAGGTACAGTGGCCCTGCAGCGGTGCTCCCACAAAGCTGGGGGTTTGAGCCGTTTCTAGTTTGAAACTGCAAATATAAGACAGAGGCAGGAGGCTTTGTCGGCCTTAGCCCTCGCAGCGAGCCATTCTCCAAAGATGATGTTGGCTTTGTCCTGCAGTGTGAACAGGGACGGCCGGATGCTGCTGAGGGTTGCCGGGGTCCCTGTGACTCGAGGTCACTTGCGAGGCTGCTGAATGTTCTGGGGCCGCGGGGACGGGTGCTTGTCTATGGAGGCGTGGGGCTTCTGGTGAGCCACCTGGGCGGCTGCCGGAGGGAAGTCTTTGTCACCCTGTGAGGAGACAGGAACACACAGGCCAGTTACCTGTGAGCTAATCCATTAGTGCGGAAGCCCAACCCCAGGGTCCTGGCTTTCTACAGGATGGATGGGGGCTGCAAGTGGGTGACAGGAGGCAGGCCTGTTGGCAGCAAGAAGCCGCCCCTGTTGTTGCAGGATCCTGAGACCATCATAGCAGGGAACTACAGATGGTAGAAGCCCATGTGTCACAGGATGGGTGACGCTCACAGCTCTGCCCATGTGATGAGACTTGGGTGCCACAGGACTGGCCTGGCATGGAGCTGGGTGTGGGAGGCTGTGCTGTGGCTGCTTTTCTGATCATTTGAATGGGCAAGGTGGGATCTAATGAGGAGTCTCAAATATGGTTTTGTCAGCCAGACGGCGCTGCTGGTTGCAGAGGCACAGGTCAAGCTGAAAGTGACCTGCCTGGTTTCAGAGGAGTCTGGCTGTGCTTGGTGGGGTCCAGCTGGATTCCTGTGGCCACAGTGGGGGTGACACAGCTGGGACAGGCTGGAGCCTGGTGTGCGCAGTGGAGCTGACTGCTGCACTGAACGATCTCACACATGGCTGCAGCCACGCCTGTCCAAGGCTCTCAGAGTGGCGGTGGCCACAGCTCCTTCATTGGGGCTGTGCCTAGCAATGGCATTCCCTTCAGAGGACTCACACACGCTAAGGGACACAGAGCCTGGGTGGTGTCACAGTGGGGCAGCAGGGCATTAGGAGACACTGGGCTTTCCCCATGTGTCTCTTGGAAGACAGTAGTGTAAACAAAATGTCAGCTTAGCCCTGGGACCTACAAAGGAAAGAAGCCACAGGGGAGACATCAGAGAGTACTGTGCATGACCCCAACTCTGTTCATGGGTGCTAAGCTCATATTTAATAAGCATTAAATATTAAATATGTGTGTTGGGACATACAGCTGTTATGCTGATTTTCTCACTTAAAAACGTGGAAACCTTCCAGCTCAGGTCCTCTAGGCCCCCGGTCCCCGGCCATAGTCTGCCAGGGCTGGCGGAGCCTGCGGGGGGACAGGAGCACTGGCCGGGGGTCCTGTACCCCTGAGTCTGCCTGGCTATGAGCTCCATGCTTCCTAACTACTGAGGCCAGGATGAGGGCCTTACCCGGGCGATGACGCCGGAGATGAACACAGTTGGCTTGGGTGGGCTGCAAAACAAGAGAGAGGTGTGTTGGACAGAGCTGTCCCGGGGGGAGAGGGGAGGACAGGGAGTTGGCAATGGTGTGAAGGTGGGCACAGCCAGGTTTGGGGTGTGTGACCCACAAGGGTGGTTTCGCTCACTGCAAGGAGAACGGAGGAACAGGGAGCAGACCTCTTCCTCTGTGTTAGCTTGTTCACAACCCCCAGGCCGTCAGGCCCAGGTGCCCCTTTCTCCTGAGGTTTGTCTGGGCAGGTGGCAAACAGCTGGCAAACTGCCTAAGAGCACTTTCTGTTTGCTTCTCGGCGAACCCCCAAATGTCCATGACGGGCAAGCCGGCACTGAACAGAAACAAGCGCTTCCCTGAAGCCGGGCAGAAGCTGCCTCATGCTGGGATGAACTTCCTGTCTTATCCACCAAGGGTTTCCCCTTCCGTGGCCCCCAGAGCCCATGGCTTCCAGCAGCTTCTACCCGGGGAGACCTCAGAGCCAGCGCAGACCCCGGCTGGCCTCTGTGATCCAGGTATTAAGGCCCTTGGGAAGCTATTGCATCTTCAGCACCTTAATTCACACTGAGTGCCCAGGGCGTCACAGAATGGAGGAGGTAGAAGACTGTTGATCCACAGGAGGACACACTAACATCACAGATGTGTGGCTCTGCCTTATGCTAAGCACTGTGCAGTTCTGCCCATCTTTGCTCAGATGCTGCACGCGCCCCTCTTACACAGACGCTGCTGCTGCTCTGTGAGAGGCTCTCGGAACTGGGCAGCGGGGCATCCCATGTTCTCACGTGCCCTATGTGTGTCTGGGCACAGCCTGTTGCAGAGCTTAAACAGGCCGCAGGGAAGTGGTACATAGATGTGAGCTCCTGAAACACCTGTTTGCTGACCAAGCAGGCCTGGCCAGGAGGTAGATGCAAGGTCCCAGCCCAGCTGGTGGGCCGGGGGGGGGGCAGAGGGCCCTCCCAGCCCACTGCCCACTACTCTGCTGCCAGGATCCTTTGAGAACTGCTTAGCTCCTCCATCCTGCTGCAGACAAATGCCCCGTACTCAGAAAGTTCACCAGCAGCTCACAGCTCCGGACTCTCGGAATCTACCAAGTAACTTCTGTTACTCCAGGAGAAGAAGGAGCTTCAGTCTTACCAAGCAGCACAGAAACACAACCACCCCCGACCCAATCCCACTACTACTCTACTTGCTGCATATGTATTGTACAGTTAACTGGGTGGAACCTTTTCTTCTTTTCTGCATATGATTTGACTGCAGGATCAGCCAGAGGGGAGTAAGTGCGCTCCAGTTTAAGGCCGCCTTCGCATCGTAAGGGAGTCAGGATGTGGTGGAGCGGGTGTACTGATTATTCCAGCTGAGGTCACTGTAGGACCTGTGACTGTAGGAGGGCCACTTGGCTGTCTTTTCCTACAGGTGCAAGTGTAAATACTCTTTAGGGAGGGCTGTCCTCCTCAGACTGGAGTCTGCTGACCGGGAGAGACAAGCTCACCAAGTGACCTCAGCTTCCAATGACTTTCACCCCTGCATCTCCTAATGACATCCCTAGAACGCGCCGCCCTAGAGACCTGCATACCCCATCGTTCTTCAGCTTGACTGTTCTGTGGCTACTCAGTCAGATGCATCTTGCTTTGCTTGTTTCTTCAGATGCAGCTGTCACATGGTGAGCGCTAACAGCACACAGATTAATAAGACACGCAAGCTCTTTTCATGTTAATTGGCCCTGAGACCCAGCTGCAGAGCCCATGTGAGGACTACAGGAGCGTCTGGGCTCACTGACCCCCCGGCCCAGCCTGCAGGGACCACTGGCGTTGCCTGAGGGGGTTTAGCGTGTGGGCTGCGTCCAGCCTGGGGCTGCGGCTGGATCCTGATGCTCATCAACACGTGGAGAAGGAACACAGAAGAGGCAGAATGTGGCCCTTTGGTTATTGCAAATGTCCTAGACATCGTGGAAGGACGCAGGGGCAGCTCTACTTGGTAATGAGTCACAGTGTCACCTTCCGTTCAGGCGCACCACCTCCTGTGCTGAGTGCACTGCTGTTTCTGTCCTCTCTACTTTTCATTTGTTTTCTGGTTGGAGAGGAAAGGCTCGAAAGAGCAGGAATATGGGAGTCCCACCCTGTCCCAAGCACTTCAGGAGAAAGTCCTGCACAGAGGTCAGTGTGGTAAGAGTGAGCCCAGAGGAGGGTGGCACCTCGGGAAGTGTGGCTGATACATGTGTACTGTACCCACGCACATGAACACTGCTGAAAAGCGACAAGTAAAAGGTTAAAATTGCTGTAGCTCCATCTATGACAGCTGATGGGCGTGTACACGACAGACACACATGCAGAACTGATATGGTCCAGGAGCAGCTGCACCCTGAGCAGCAGAGTCCTTTCGGAGCACAGGGATGGCCAAGCCTGGGGACACTGGCCACCAGCCCCCAGTAGCCTCAGTGTTCAGTGTACCCTGGACGGCCCTGCCCGCCAAGTGTTGGAAATGAGACCATCAGCAGGGTGCTGGGCAATGCTCTTGGCCAAGCATGCCCTCCCCAAGCCACTCTCGGACCACAGGCTTGACCGCTCCTGTTCCAGCCAGGCTTCCAGGTGGCTCCAGAGCCTGGCAGGGCAGATGGGGCCCTGTGCCTTCCTTTGGCAGCTTGGGAGGTGCAAGTGACTTCTGGTAAGTGGTCACACCAACCCATCCCAGCTGGCCAGCCTGGCCCTGCCTGACAGTGGCTTTGGCACCAGCTCTCTTCTGGCTCCGTCTTTAGAGTCCTGCTGCCTCTGAGCCTCTCAGGGAGCCGGTCCCATTGCAAACCTCAATGCCACTGGGCTGGGGTAATGATACCCTCCTCCCCAGTCAGGCTCCCAGGGGCTGTGGTCGGATTCTGGGGACCCACCAGGGGCACAGGGACGATACTCTTCTGGCCACCCTGACCCTGTGGGCTACCCCATGTGGGGAGTGGTTACTCCATCTGCTGGGTCTCAGCTGCTGTGGGCTCCGCTCATACATGAACAGCAATCACTGTAAAGCAGCCGGCTCTGAGCGTACTGTCGGGGTACGGGGGCGAGGGTGCTGGCCTGCTCAGAAACCAGCGCTGGGGAGTAAGTGTGCTCAGACTGGCTAGGAGGCATTGGGTGGGGGTGCCGGGGATATTATACCCACAAGCAACGTGCCACTTCTCAACTGGGGAAGGAGAGGGAGCAGGTGACAGTGTCCTACAGCAGTGCCTCCCCCTGGGTATAGATATCCCTTTCCAAAGAAATCTGGAAATCGTAAATATTAGAAACCACAGAAGTAAATATTAAATTTATATTGAATTAGCATTAAATATTTAAAAAATAAGTAAATACTAAAAAATGAAGAAGCGAAAGTCCAAGGATCACCTTTTCAAACCATCGGGGGTCCATGTCTTAAAACATGCCCTGCACACCAGGGCACATCCTCGCTGTACACGCAGTGCTGCTGCTGAGCCCTGATGCCCGCCTGGAGCTCCCATGAGGCTGTGCCCACAGGCCATGCTCAGTGCTGCTCCGTGTTCCAGCCACCCTGGCCCAGGGCATGGCCGTGGCCACACCCACCCTGTGACCATCTGAGTGGCTGCCACAACCTGGGGTCGGGGCACCAGCTGACTGACTCAGGACACAAGGGTGTGACTCTGCCTTGTGCACGCCTGGAGGGCGGATTCCAGCCCAGCAGTGGGGGTGGTGACTGCAGCGAGCCTGGATCTTGAGGCCCGACAAGAGCTACGCCCTGCGCTGGGGTGTCATGGCTAAGGCCTCAGGGGCTGCAGCCCACCTTACTGTCCGCGAGTGGCTCTGTTTGGTGCCGTAGGAAGCAAGGTGCGAAGGCAGTGAGGACTCACCCCGAGGGCATGGAGGGTCTGCAAGGAGGGCCTCAGTCTCCATAGTTCAGGCTGATCTTGAGCTCATTTCATAGCCCAGGCTGTCCTTAAACTTGGAATGATCCTCCTGCCTCAGCCTCCCAAGTGCTGGCATTACAGGCATGCACCACTGTGCCCAGCTTCCACAGTCCTTAAAGCAAAACTGAGCAAGCAGTACACACATGTGCAAGCTTGTGTGAAGAGGGGTGCTGCCAATGCTGGCGGAGGTCTGCCGCTCCCTGCCAGCTCCAGGAAACTCCGAGGATGCAGTGCAGTGCCTTCAAAGTTGGCTGGGGAACTCAGTGAGCTCAGCAATCAGCTCGATGAAAATGTACCGTCTGACGATTTCTCGTACGCTCCAGGGGTGTGGAGAATGTCCATGACATTCTCTCTGTGCCCGGGGCTCTCACTGCTAGCAACCTCTGTCTCCATGAGGGTCCCACCCTTACTGTCCATCTCGTAATCCCTGTGCCTCTCTGGCCTCTGAGCTGGACTTCCTGGTGGACAGACAGTATCTGCACTGTGTATTTGGTCTGCTCCATCTGGGACAGTGTCTTCCAGGTCCCTGCATGTTGGAGCACATGTCCATATTTCACGCTTTGATACATGATATTCCATGGCGCACACACACAGACACACACACACACACGTGTGCATATACATGCACATATGATACACATCCCCACATTTTGCTTATTCACAGATGTGTGTTTCTACCTGTTGGACATTGTGCATAGGGTAGCAGTGAACACAGTACACGAACACTGGTTTAATTTCCTCCCCTCCATTCCTCTGGGAATTCTGCTGGAGCCTCTGGGAATGCTCTCCTTAGGTTTCTTATTGTAATGGTGCTGGGAACTGCACCTGGATCTCACCCAAGGACCCCACCAGGGAGCTACACTTCCAGTCCTGCCTCCTTTGCAGTGCTAGGGGCTGAACCCAAGGCTTTGGTACTGCGATACTTCCCCAAGCCCCTGCCCCACTTTTATTTTAGACAGGGGTTTGCTAAGTCACTCAGACGCTCAGTCTGGACTGGAGCTTGAGATCTTCCTGTCTCAGCCTCCTAGAGGGCTAGGATTACAGACATGGACTACCACATCTGGCTTATGGTTAACTTTCTGAGAAGCCACCAGACTGTACTGCATAGTGGCTGCACCATTTTACACTCTGACCAGAAACGCACAAGCTCACAGGTTTCTCCATCCTGAAAACACTTGTTATTTTCTATTTTTGGCAAAAACCATCCTACTGGGCGAGATGTGGGATCTCATTATAGTTTCAATTCAGCAGCTGATGTTAAGAGTCAGCTTCCTTGTACAAAGAATGATACCCACGAGTCTGTCTTGATCATTCACTCAAGGTCCCTGGGATGAGGACGTCCCTCCGCCCTACCTCTTCTCAGACCACCAAGGTCATCCTGGGCTGTGAGGACCTCACCCTGCCTGTCACAGCGCGCAGTGAGGTCTGGCACAGGGGCCCCTATGCCGACAGAGCTCTCTCACCATGGTTTCCATTGCGTTTAGCCACCTGCAGTTACCAGCATCTGAAACTGGTGACTGCTGCTTACTACATTTCTACAGCAGAGTAACGTGGAGCTCTCTGAGAGACAGCAGCCTGAGCAAAGCCCACAAACCCGGAGCCTGGTAGGCAGTCAGCGTGCAGCGCATGCTCCCAGTAATGCTGTGTGTGCAGCTCCGTCAGGGTCCAACCTGCATTTCCCAGGTTCTGCAGAGAGCAGCTTTGAGATTTATGTAATCTGATGAAAATCACCCTGGCAGATGCTGTTTTGAAAACGTGCCACTATTTCCTCTCAGGAGGCAGAGACAGTGAAGAGGTTCCTCCTTGCACTCCTGATTTTCAGTCTTAAAGACACTGACTGAAATCCCAAGGAACCTCAGGGCAGGTGGAATGAGTCTGGTGAGTCAAGGGGTGAGTCCTCCCACCAGCAGGACTGCAGCTCTGCCTCCGGCCGGGCTGCGTGGCTGCTGGGTGTGTGCTGTCACCCGGTAAGGACCAAGGCAGACTGTGCTAGGGCTCCATGTCCGGAACAGAGGTCTCCACCTTCTGCATCACCTGCCGAGTTGTCTTCCGCCTTGTTGGCACTTTGTGGAAGTTGCAGTTGGCAGGAAGAAGTCCTGGAAAAGCTGAGGGAGCAAGTGGCCCTAAGGAATGCTGATGTCACCAAGACCAAGTCTGAGGTCTCCTTCAAAGTCATGGGAGAGCAGAATTGATATGCTTTAAAGCTGGAACTCCAAGTCAGCAGGTACTGAAATGTTTCGATGTGTTCAAGTCTACATCCCAACATGATCATTCCAACCTGTCACTCACACAAAGATGACTGCGATGACTTGACATCTTTTCTGTGTGTTCTAGGACTTCCAACCTTGTGTGTCAACATGGTCCTGCTGCCCTGACCTCCGCCCCACCCTGAGAGGTAACCTTGGGGGCCAGACAGTAACTGAATGGTGACTTCTTTCTGTGCCCCTCCTACGTGGGACACAGCCACAGGAAGTGTCCTCGGACAGCCAGGTGTCTCCCAGGTCCTGGACTCCTGAGTCTAACGCTGCTTCCAGGTACAGCCCCTCCATGCCTGAGAGGCTGCATGGGCTCTGGGACTCCTTCTGCCAGGTTCCAGTTCCTGCTTCTTGGGTCCTGTCCCAGCTACATTCCAATACATCCTTCACTCCACCCAGCTCTTCGCCAGCTGCCCTTCAGGCACCCACGCTGTCCCTCCGGAGCACCCTCCAGAGAGCACCACAGCGCAGCCCCAGAAGGGGTCCGAGCGCACCGACAGCAGCTCATTGTCATGTGGCTTCCTCAGCGAGGCAACTGGGCCGCAGTCATCGGCATCCACCGTGTGCTCCAGCCCTGCTCCCCAACTACAGCACAGGGTCTCTCCCCTTCACCCCTGACTCCGGGGCCTCTGTACCACCCTGAAAAAACACAGAGCCCCTGTCACTGGAATGGGTTCTGTGCACTGGGAACAGGGGCCTCAGAGCCCCAGACTGGTCAGCCTGTTCCTTCCCAGCATCCAGCAGGGATGACGTGGTGGAATTACTGCAGGGAGCTCTTGGGGCAGGAGAGGCGCAGGTGTGCAGGCATGTCCATGTGTCAGTCAGACCAGCAGCCCAGGCAAGTCACTGCTCACCTGAAAGTCAAGGTGACTACATGGCTTTGCCATGGAGCCCCATTTCACAGAGGCCTTGTCAGTCTGGTAGTTCTGCTCTGGGTTCAAGAAGTCCAAGTCACGGTCTGCAAATGCTCTCCCCTGTTCATGGAAACATATGGAAAAGTCCCAGTGCATGGTGTCACAGAGAAGGACATGGAAGCTTTATTTTTCTTTTTTTTTTATCTTTTGAGACAGGGTCTTGCTCTGCAGTTCAGGCTGGCCTTGAGCTCACTTTATAGCCCAGGCAGTCTCAAACTTGCAACGATTCTCCTGCCTCAGCCTTCCGAGTGCTGGGATTACAGGCGTGAGCCACCATGCCTGGCTACGAGCTTTAATATACTGTTTGTTCTGTTTTTCCTCACAAGGGACAGGGACAATCGTCAGTGATAAAAGCTACTCTTTATCAATCACTTATACAGGGCTGGGAACCGAGTTAAGAGCTTTCCTTGGATGACGGTACAGCACTCTCTTGACCCAGCCAGGTGGGAGCTGTTATATCCATTCACGGGCCAGAAGAGTGAATCAGAGAGGGTCAGCAACTTCCTGAAGGGTACAGGCGCTAAGTGCTAGGGACACCTGGAACATGGTTGTTCAGAGCTTGCGATCAGCCCTGAGCCCAAACCTCTCCTTTTAGGGGCCTCCAGTTTAGGTTCCGTCTTCTGCATGCAATGAAGAGCTGCAGATTTTTATGGTGAGCAAGCTAAATGCACTCTGAGAGCCCCTTGTTCAACTAGATAGTAATTATACCCACATCTACATCTATCTAAACATTTACCTTATGACTGAAAATGATTTTTTTCTTAAATATTATCATTTATGTCTGCAGCACTTAACTAACATACAGAGTATATCCACAGAGTTACTAACCCACCTGGTTCTCCCCAGCAGTGTGGTCACTGCTGGATGCAGGACACAGTGGCCAGAGAGGATAAACATGCATTTGGGGTCCTGGAAGCACATCCTCGCTTGGTAGCCTATGCCCACCTCCAGCCTTTGTCTTCTGAGCTTTGGGACCACCATGCAGCAAAGGCTGCAACCTCTCCATGCTGTCCAGATGCAGAGCACAGGTTCCGGGGAGGACACAGGGACACGGCCAGTGTGCAGCAGTGAGAATGCACTGAGGTTGGGTCGGAGGGCCTGTGTTCTAACCTGACTTTGCCTGGAACCAGCGGCGGCGGGGGGGGGGGGGGATGACTGCGCTTGACCTCTGGGGACTTAGTTTCAGCCACAGACCCTGTCTCACTGGGTGACTGTGTAGTCTTCCCCCTCTGCTTAGCACACCACGAACACTCCACAAATGTCCGCTATTCAGATGAAAATGACAACACATCACGTCTCTCCCCATGCGGGGCCACTTGCAGGCTCCATCCTGCAGGTCTGCATGTTCCCTGTGCAGGACACAGCCGGCCACTGCTCAGTTTCCAGGCCCACTTTAGATGGAGGAAACCAGTGAACATGATGTGGTGGCTGGGGACACGTGCAGCTGTACTGGCCCAGCATCCTGCAATGACAGGGAGTCTCTGTGCTGGGGAAAGTGCTCAGAGGACAGGTCTGGGGAGTGACAGCACTGAGCTGCCGGCTCCTACACCACTGCAGGCCTCTAATGGCAGCCAGGAAGCAGCGGCTGTGACACCAACAGTGGCCACTGACGCCTGTGTCACCCAAAATCTCAGAAGCTAAGTGCCACTTCCTCCCTGCATGGTGCAGAAGCACATCAGTGCCCTGACGTTGTCACACTGATCAGAGTCTTGCACAGTGTGGTGAGCTGATCGCATCTCTTGTCAGTTTTTAGGGAGAGGCTGGTGGCTCCACAAGCAAGGGCCTCTCCTGAGTCCAACCATGTCTCCCAGTGGGTGGCACAGTGACAAGAAGTGTCTGCTGCTCCTGAGGCCCAAAGCCCGTCAAGCACAGCTGTGCCAGGTCAGAAGTATGGGAGGAGGGCCGGGGTCTCCCCAGTTCAGCCCCACTTCCGGGAACTTCAGTGCAGTTCCTGTGGGGGTGCCATGCTGGGCTCAGCTGGGAACAGGAGGGATACCACTGTCCCCACGGGGAGCTCAGAGCTCACCCTATGGGGCCATGACACTGACCACGCCTCCTGGATTCAGTCAGGAAAGATAGACAGTGGCTGCCTTTGGGGCTCAGGTCCCGTCATGGGGACATTGATGGCTCAGGTGCTGTTCTGTGACACAGGAGGGCTGCTCTGGAATGGAGAGCCCCACATGGATGTGGAGACCTCTCGGCTGGGCTCCCCTTGCATGCACACGGGCTGCCATGTGATAGGACTAAGGGCTGTATACCAGAGTGTGGTATCAGAAGGAAGGGAGGACTCCAGTGAGCTTTCACCAGCACAGAGTAGATGAGGCACAAGGGGACTCTGCTGGTCTGAGAGGAGCCTGTGAGTGGGGTGTGCCTGGCACCCGCCCATGCCCTGGGAGAATGCTTTCCTTCCTCCCCCCACCCTCCCATCCTCCCTTCTTTAGAGACAAGGCCTCACTATGTAGTTCCAGGTGGACTCATACTTGTCATGATCCTCCTGCCTCAGCCTCCCGGAGTGCTGAGATTACATCATGCACCGTCATACCCAGGGAGAATGCTCTCCTTGCTGCCCTCCTCCCAAACCACAGCACTCTGAAAACATTCCAGGAGCAAAGTCTGAAACTCCATTTTGGCTCTGAACCCCTGGCTCAGTGCTTCTGTGACATTTATGGGAAAACAGATTCCCACCCAGGTGCTTCAAAGAACATATCTCTGTAAACACAACTGACAGAACACCAAGCCCTGGTTGCCATTTCTAGCTCTTGAAAAATCCCCCAGGCCTGGTCTTACTTTACTGGGGCTATGGATCTTCTAAACACCAACCTAGTAAATAGCAGGGCTGGTGGGCAGAGGGAGGCTTCACTGCCGCACACTGAAGATGCTCTTCAGTGTGACGTGGACGTGCCCACCAGATGGCAGTGCTGGTCCGCCCAGGGCAGCCAAGGCTCTGGCCAGCGTGGTCACTCCTGGAGTAACTGGCAGCCAGTGTCTCCTGGACTGACTATGCTCTCCACTGTTAAGGGAGCCGGACTCAAGGTAAATCAAATGACGCGGCACTTTCACCACAGTTCTAAACCTGGGAGAAGATGACCTGGGCCCGACCCCTTCTGGATTTGCAGCACTGCACCAGGACTCGGCTGGGCAGGACATGTGGCCGTGTCCAGTCTGGTCCAGTGGTTTCCCAACACCAGAATCAGAGCCTACAAGGGAAAATGTTAAGAAAACGTGGTTACATTTCTGCGGCATTTAACGACTGCCATGGGGGTCGCCAATGACAGCTGTCAGCTACCACAACCCAGGTGAATGAGTCTGAGGTTAGGGTCAAAGGAAGAGCTGATGGAAGAGGAGTTTTGTCTGGCAGGGGGTGGAGGGGACGTGTGCAGTGGAAGAGCAGCTCTGGGTGGCACCACCACCTGGCTCAGGAGGTTGGGGGCACCCTGTGGGCATGGGGCCCGACAGTTGGACGTGGGCATCCGTGCTTGCCATCCCTCCTGCTGTGCCAGCCCACAGATGCCGTCACCAAAGGGAAGGCAGGCAGCCGGCATGGGGCTGGTGCTGTGGACCCCGGCAACACCCAACATGGACACACTGCCTGAGAGCCCCAGCTGCATGAGGACGTGCGGCCACATGCTGGAGTGGGCTTGGGCTGGGCCAGGCTGCTCTGCAGACTGACCAGTGCCTCTGCTTCTCAAGACTGCTCGCTACTCGCAAGGTAATATCACTGTTTTGCATTTTGTTACTCAGACCAGAAGGTACTGCCCGACAACTACAAACCCTTGTGTGGTTGGGTAGACAGGGCAGACAGAATGTTTGACACCAGAACTGGCCCAGAAAATCCAGGCCCTGGGAAGGATGCCAAGGGGAGGTGTCACATGAACTAACCACGGAGTCAGGAGGACACATGGGTCATGGTCAGGGCCTGGAACATGCTTTCCCTGGTGGTTGGTTTCCCCAGCAAACAGTGCAGTGTTTAAGACGATATCCACAAGCCCCACTCCCAGATAAAGCCCATCTGCATGGACAGCGCTTTTTTCTCAAGCAGGTAGGAAGGACCAGGCAGTGCCTTGGAGCTCTGCTCTGAAGGCACTGAGACCCAGCACACACTATGACCGTGAGTCGGACAGGTGCACCTTTTGAGTTCAATGTGCCACCTGTGGCTCTCCCTCTGCATCTGCCTCAGTAACGCAGCGATGCAAATATAAAGAATATACCAGGATGTTACGGTTCAATAACAGGGCTGAGAGACCTAAAATGATTACCTGGGACAACAGTACAAACATTTTCTGCACTTAGTTTTCAGAAATGATTGTGATGGCAGGTGGCATGGTATCTGTCTTGCATTCTTTTCTTTCAAAACAGAAACAAAAAACTGGAAAGGAAAGGGGGTTGGTGGTGGTGGTGAAGACGCCGCGTAATCCCCTGCCATCCCACCTCTGACCAGTAGAGGGAGAATCATGTTAGTCAGACAGAATCAGGCGGAGCTGGTTCTGAGAGCATCAGGTTTCAGACAGGTAGCCTGGCTTAGGCTGTACACGGTGTGGATTCTAGCAGGGCCTTCCCTCACAAGGGCACACCACACTGGAAACGCTGTGTGGCCACTCCGAGCTGTGACACAGTTTTAAATGAGCCTCGGTGCTTCCTTTTGGTGAAGAAATGCTCACACTCCCTCCACCCGCTGTGACCTTCAGAGCAGAGCTTCCGGTAAACACCAGCTTCTAGCTCTGGCTTACACGTTATCTCCCCATGGCTTTCCCTGACCTCACAGTTCACAGCTGTGCTGCCCTAAGAACTTCCCATGTCACGATATGGCAGAGGCTCTGCTTGTTTGGCTTCCCTCGGGGGCAAGGGTGACTGTGCAGGTGTCGTATGCTTAGTGCCCCGGCATCCATGGGTTTTCAGCAGATGCCGTCAGTGAGTGTGGCTGGCCAGCACCTCAGCCTAGTTTGCAGTGGCAGCTGGAGTGGGGGTGGGGGTGTGGGGGTAAGTTAAGTAAGTGGTCAATCTGGGTTGTTCACTGCACCCTTCTTAGGAACACTTGTGACACTTTGTGTGTGGTGAGTCTCAAAGGCTTGGAAAACAGCCATCGGAGATATGTGGCTTTATTCTCGTTACCCAATAAGCTGGTCTGGCTGGATCCACTGGCCAACAGTGCCACCCCAGAGCTCCTAAACAAACGGGCTTTTCCTTTAGTTTTTGCTAGACTGGCCTTGAAGATTTGTAAAAGTTGTTTCTTCTTGGGAGGCAGCTTAGGCTGAGTACTTCTTTAGACAGTCTCAAGTCACACCTGGGAACAGTGATAGAACTGGGAGTTGAATCTTACATGATAAAAACAGGATGCAGAGGGAAGACAGGGTGTGCACCTTATTGGAGACCACTTTTGAGACTAAACAGATTTAACAGGAAAAAGCCATCCACTCTCCATATAGTAATTCCTGGCAGTGGCTGAGAAGGGCTGGGTTTCTTTGCAGGACTCCTGCTATTTTTCTCAAAATGTGGAAGGGTTCAGAAGGTGCAGGCAGCCAGAGTCAGGTAGGCTCAAAGGTAGCGCACCTTGTAAAGACATTGATATCTTTATAATGTATCATGTCACTCATGACAACCTGACTCAGCACAAAAAGGGCCTAGAACATCTGTTATGGCTTGGGTCTAAAATGTCCTTCCAAAGTATCTTGTTCAGAGGTGGGGCTGGCTGGGAGGTCAGGTCACTGAGGTAGCCCACAGGGTGTCTTTTCATCCCCTGCTCCTCTCTTGATTCTGTGTCCCAGCTGCCACGATGTGAGGGGCTTCCTCTGCTGGGCCTTTCCACCGTTCCATGGCTGCACTGGAGCTGGCTGGCCATGGACTGACCCTACTGAAACTATGAGCCCAAATCAACCTCTCTTCCTTTAAATTGCACATCAGGTATCTTGTCCCAGGGACAGGAAGGTGACTAATGCAACATCCCAGGCATCTTCTCCAAAGATATGCAGCCACTGCTCTTATCACCATGAATAGTGCAGCCTGCTTTCCCTCTTCAGCGAGAGTCTCAGGACTGGAGGTCTTACTTTTGAAGGACCTCAGTTTTGCTTTTGACACTTCCTTCTCCTCATCTAAGGTCACACTCCAATAGCGGGTTCAGTTACCTATTCATAAGTAGTAGGAAACAGCCTCTTTCTATTATTTCCTTTTATCATCAGAGTAAGGCACAAGGTCTGTGGGCAATGGCCGACTCCTGATGGCTGAAGGCCACACCTTATAAAGGAGGGTGCTCCCAAAGAGGGAGCTTCCTTGTTGGGATACAGGATTTTCTCCTCTTATAAATTCCGTGGGGTTTTCTTAGGGCTCTAAACTATCTCATAGCACATATGACCCAAGTACAGAATGCTATGCTTATGGCAGTCCCCAGGGCTGAGGGGGACTGGCTAGTCAGCCCTGGGCACAGGTGTGGGATGCCCCACACTTGTAGGGACAGAATTTACTACTCAGCACTGACTTGGGCTAAGTCAGGAGTGTGGGATTCCACTTTAGAATTCTGGAAATATTGCGAGGGAGCAGCCCAGTGAAGACAACACTAGAAAGACTCTTCACCTAACAATTAAAAGAAATAGACCAAAGGGCCCATAAGGGATGAATAAATTATTAAACTATTAAGAAGTTGCTATAAATATGCAATGGTATTTCAATAATTCATAATGGACTGGTACAACACAATTCTTAAGGCTTATAAAATACTGCTAACTTTTGGAGGTAGCCGGCATCCTGGGGTGTGTGCCAACTGCTTCTTTATACAGCGGCCTGGGTGCAGGGTACTGGGAAGCTTTCTTCCTGGCTGGTCTCCTGGCACCTCCAGAGGCAGAGCAGGACTGTGCTGCACAGTGTTCTTCACTGTCCACAGACCCAGCTGTGGGCTGAAGGGACAGGAAGGAGCCAGATGCCACCTGTCATGCTGGGAAGGGGCACTCACGGGGTGACAACCTCTCACGCTCACCAGGGCCAGTGTCCTGCCCCCAACACCCAGGCCATCTAGGGACCACGTAGCTGTCTCCGCTCTGCACTTGGGCATCCATCACAGACCCCAGTCTCTTTTACCTGGAGCCCCGGGGCTGTCCATAAGGCAGATGTTTTCAGATCTTATAGAGTCCACAGGTCCATAAATCATACGTGAAGAACACCCAGAAGGCCTGGGCAGCACTCCATGTTCAAGTCCTTGGTTTTCCTTCAGGGAGATGTGTGGCTATTCCAAGAAGCAAGATAAATAGGACTGTAAATAGCCATGTATCATTCAGTTTCTGCCCATGAGTTTGCACGTGAAGGTAAGAAACCTTCGCAGGTTTTCAAGCCCCTTGGATGTTCACTCGCTTTCCCTGGTGACACCAGCACTTGCTACTCACTGTGTCCTCCCTGTCTCTATGCCACTGCCCCCGGCCCCACAGGAAACAGTGATGTGACAGACCTGTGGCCCCCTTCACCTCTGCTGAAGGCCAGGTGGGCTGGGGGCCAGCGGCAGTGTTCACGGACTTCTCCCATGAACCTTCTGACATGGGGGCGTGTCTGGTTTTGACAGTGTTAACAGTTTTTTTTTTTAAGTGTAGTACTGGGTTTCAAACCCATAGGCATTTTACCACTGAGCTACATCCCCAGCCCTTTTTTAATTGTAGTTTTTTAACAACTTGAGATACGGTCTCGTTAAGTTGCTCAGGTTGCCTCCTAATTGGGATCGTCCTGTTTCAGCTTCCAAGAAGCTGGGATGCCAGACATGTGCCACCGCCCCAGCTTGTCGACACTCTGGAGAGCTGGGACATCGACCATTCTGATGCCTCTAGCATTTACAATCCTCTGAGCCCCAGACTTTCCTTCCACCTCCTCAGTTGTGGCATCCCACTGTCTGCCCTATCAGCTCAGAACGGGTCCATGCTCCTGCTCAGACGCCACGGCTCAGGGCCAGGGACCTGGCACACTCTCCCACATGGCTCAGGGACGAGGGCCTCAAGGACTGGTCTTGGCTGGCTTGAGGAACTCCAGTCTGGGGCTCAAGATAGGTTAGTTTTTCACCTAACAATGATGGAGTAAGTAGCCAGCATTCCAGGTCTGCAGAGGCACAAAGGGGACAGTCCTCATCCTTCCTTGACCAGGTGACATCCTCCAAGAAACAACGCACCAGCTCCTGGGGAGGTGGGAACCTCGTGCCAGTAAGAGGCTTGCCTGTCCTACATGTTGCAGGGTCCTCAGGTGGGACCCAATCCACTCGGCTGGTGTCCCTGAGGGAAATACTCTATCAAACTGGGGGAGGGGCAACTGACTGTCCAGCTGGACCCACGGGCCACCCCCCCCAGCTTTATGTCCAGTGACAGCTAACTGACCTTTAGCAACCCTTTCACTTGAATTCAGGTAACAAACCACAGGGGGTGCTGGCAGCACCTGTAACTTTTTTATTGCTAGAAATCACAGACTTTTTATACCGTGTTGCAGTTGTTGCAGATCCCTCTAAACATTATTACGTTCATCCCTACTTTAACATGATGTCAGAAACTAGACCTACCATGAGACCTTGCTGTTAAAGCCTTCAAGGAATAAATCTATCATAGCTTACAGGGCTTTGATAGCTACGTCTCATACTTCTTACAGCAAGAAAACTTGTAACATGAGTGAACAAAAGAAAATTGGGGAAATGGAAAAAGAAAAATCTTGAAAGGATTTGAAAAATGAGGGAGCACAAAGCAGCAGACTGTAAGGATGTCCTCTGTGCCGTAGATCTGTCAGTGTCCACGCTGATGCATGTTACTGGGACAGCCGCGGCACTCTGCTCTGGGGAGGGGGAAGTGGGGCCCCACACATGAAATGCTGGCGAGGCTAAGGGTGCTGTGGCCTTGTGTGCCACAAAGGTGCAGCTGCGACAAGTGGTGGCCTAAGTCACAGCCCTCCTCCAGCGCCGCTGCCAGGGCTGACCACACTGGCGATGTGGAGCAGACACCCCATCAGCTGTGGGTTGACTTTGAAAAACTTAGGCAAACTATGTCTGGTGTGCATTTCAAGAGTACCTGGCAAGTGTTCTTCTGAAACAGCCCCTGGGTGCCTTCTAGGGAAACAGCACCCTTTGCAAGCAGCAGAAAATGGCCACCCTGAGTGCTGGGGAGCAAGTGGGTTAATGAGGCTCTGGAGGACAAGGGGCGGTGTGATGGTGCCGTGGGAAGCACAGGGCGGGCTGCTGTCGGCAAGGAGGGTGACAGCCTTGTTCATCATCCGAGCTCTGCCGCTGGGACTCGCCATGGAATTTCACCATGGTTGTTTATCATTTCTGCACATGTTGGCTTGTCACACGGGACAATTAATTTGATGATCTCAAATTGGGCCTGACAGGATGCCCCTCGGTGATACACGTGCCTAGATGTGGCAGATAAACACCGCTGCTTATTTCTCCAGCCCAGGATCACTTTCATTAATTTCCATTCCACCCACTTCAGGGCCCAGCCCTCCCCAGCACCGCCCACTCTAACGGAGCCCAATGTGCGGATGCATGGTGTCCCCGGGCTGCCCGCAGGTCATCGTGGGTTTTCAGAGGCCACGAGGATACCGGGGGAGAAACAGAAACTGAGCGCTGTCAGTGGAGAATTAAAGGGAACACAAGGTCAAAGAAGCTCAGAATAGGATTTGAAAATTATGATTTATAATGAATGTCTCAAAAACACATCCATGGTGCAAATCAAACACCCTTTAGTCTAGCTGTCTGCAGGTAGCAAGCAAAAACAGTACCTAAAAAACTGATTCTAAATGTATTCACTGGTGCACAGGTCTCATTACTGGTTGCCATACCCCAGCCTAGACCCACTGTCAAGGGAATGTCATTAAGGAGAACCAGCCAGGCCCACTTTACCCACCAGCAATGCCCTTTGCGTGCCCACCACCCAGTGATGGCCCCTTGTGCCAATTCCTCCCTGGAATCACTATCCGCAACACTCTCCGAGGACTGCGGTGAGGAAGGAGCCACAGAACTGGGCATCAATCATAGAAGCAGCACAGAGCTGGACATTCGGTGCTCGATGTACCGAGAAATCCACTTTACACGTCTTTATGCGTCTGGCCACTGCAGTGGCCACTGGAAGGCACAGCCATCTTTTAGAGCCATGTTCCTTGATGAAATGTCCATGCCAAAGAAATATAGACCAGCACACCGTACAGATCTACCGCCTCTCCTCCCTCTGGCCACCCCAGTCTCCTGTAAGAACATGTAAGCAATTTTAAAAGCTGTGAGTTTGTCCCTCTGAAACAGTACTGATGACGACAGATGCTGGTAGAAAAGGGAAAATACTGCATTAATAGCTTACCGATCAAAGAAACTAGAAGAACGATAAAAACCAGTGAAATCAATCCAACTTCTATAATAATTTGATTTGCACAAGGTCACTGAGGTAGCTGGTGGTACAGACGGCTCAACTCAGGTCTCCTAAGCGGTCCTGCACATCGCTGTGATGGCTTCTAGGGACAGTCGGATGCACAGGCCTCTGGACACAGCTTCACTTCTCTGCACCATCATGGCAGAAGCTCTGATTCCTTCCAGTAAACTCGAGTCTGGGATGCCTGGGGCAGGTATGGCAGCTGAGGGCTGGGGGCACACATGGAAAAGATCCTTAGGGAGAGACGGAAGAGTCCCTAAGCATCTTTAGTAAAGAGAAAGGCAGTGTGTTACAGTCCCTAAATAACAGAGCACTTTCCAAGGAGAGAGTCGATCCCAGGTGCCAGGCCAGATACCACAGCAAAAGAATAGATCTGTGGCACCACAGTGCTGCCTCATTAAAATCTCTGGTCCAGTTGGCTATGCATTTCACTGTGTGCCGTTACCTTCACCTTTATCACGATGCTGAGCTGGGGTTGCTTTGGTGTTGGCAGAGCTCCTAAGGGGACTGAAAAGGTGACTTACCCACCTCGCTGTGCCTTGAGGGAGACTGTCTGCTACCCAAGTGTGTCTGCCAGGCGTCTACCTGGAAGCTCCCTGGCGCAAACGCCAAAACACAAACGGTGCATTGTTTGGGTGCAAAAGAAAACACATAGCACAAAAGTGAGCCTGTGAGGTCGGTTCAAGGTGTACAGGGCTCGAACACTCCACTTCCTGTGCTGTCCCAAAATGTTACACGAACAAAAGTCTCTTAAAACTTTAAATTAGGAAATTAAAAAGCACAGCACCTTTAGTTCTGTTTAGGGCTGAAATAACTCATAAACATCCACCAAGGAACTCCCCTCTGACCAAAGTGGGGAGACAGCCTTGGTCTGGATGAACAATCTTCAGGTGTTCCTGGTGTTACCGACTTCTATTTCCTTCTCCCTGCCAGAGCCTCGCACAGTTCCAGCCTCAGGAACCCCACAGATACAGGACTGCTACTCATGTGCGGTTAGTACTCTAAACAAAACTCGCAGATACTTATTTTTATTTTACTTCATTTGTACCATGAAAGTCCCAGAAGAGAAACAGACACGTGTACAAACGCATGCTACAGATGGAGACACAGGCACCGAAGCGCAGTACCTTCCCTGGGCCAGCAGGAGCTATGTGCCGGACCCCAGGATCCTGGGACTCTAGCCCTTAGCTCAGGGCTTTCCTAGACAGAAGTGCTTCCTGCCTGTGGCAGGGGGATGCAGGAAGCCTGGGTCAGGGGAACGCTGCACCTAAACTGTGCCTTCAGTGACACAAATGTGGCCCAGGGGTCAAGAAAGAAGCCACACAGACAGATGAGAAGGTGCTGGGTGACATCATGAGCAGGTCCCCTGAAGACACACGTCACTTCTATGGCTCTATCCCCTCGGGGATGCCCGCTATAGTGAGCGGTAGAGGCCCTTGCGTCCACCTTGGCCAGGGTTTTCCCGCCTGTTACGCAGCCAGCAGGGCACAGAGCGAGCTCCTCAAGCCCCAGGGCCTGGCGTTAATTCCCTCCTCCACCTGGAGAAGTGGGGTTCCCTCTGCCTGCTGACACGAGCTGTCCGCTCCCCCAGGTCCCCTCCACTCTGCCAAAGCTGGAAACTCCTGCTTGGGGCTCTTGTCCCATCACATCTGAAGCCTTGGGCAGAGGAAATCAAACTACTCCTTTCGGCAGCATCTGTCTGGGGCCCAGGCGGCCCCGCCCTTCCCACTGGAGATTAACTTTTTCCACCGAAGCTCAGAACAAATGAAGCAGCAGTGACTCACTGGCCTCCAGCGGCTCCAACTTCCGTCTGTACTTTTCCCCTCCGACTTCTTGGCTCTGCAGCTGCCCTGGGGAGGCTGCCTGCCTTGCCTGTGAACTAGGGGAGCCTGGCTGTGTGGGGCTCTGTGTGCCCAGTATTGAGACCCAAGGGTCCCCATGCTGGGCTCGGTGGTTCCTCCAAGGACGTCATACTCCTGCTGCGGCGGCTCCAGGCTCCAAGGTCTAGGTCTCACCCCAGAGGCGGCTCACATGGAGACGGGGAGGGGAGCCTCTGCAGCTCCCAGGGCCACCACACAGCCACATGACTCTGCCAGGGGCCCTGTGAGCCCAGTCCGAGCTGACAGTCAGGTTGCTGGGAATACAGTGGAGTGCCTCCATCTTAAGTGAGCTTGGATGGCAACCAGAAGCTGGCAGTGCAGCCCTACTGCCAAAAAGGTATCTTTGAATTTAAAAACCACAAGTAGAGTTCTAGGCACCCTAAGTAACTTCCCCCCTACACACCCTCTTTGAGCAGGAGAACTGGAGGCTCCGCAACCAGACACATTCAGGTTCAAATCCTGTTTCAGATGATCCCCTTGGGGATGACCGTGGGCATGACCTTTCTCTGCAGTCTCCTTGACCCTGAAATGGACAGCGTCAGTCCCTTTTAGGACGTGAAGACAAAGCAAGATGCAGGGTAGAAGGTACCTGGTACAAGTACGTCACTGGTATTCACCTTCAGACTTCTGGAGTGGTGATGGGTTGGCTGTTAATACCCAGGACAATGTCCTCCTCCTCCTCGAAGGGCCCAGGGAGACGAGACACCCTCATGAACTCAACAGGCAGAATGGCACAAAACAGACAAAAGTCATGCAGAATGTTCGGTCCTGTTTTGTGGGTAGTGCTCACTTGGGCTGTCTCCCTTCTGCCTGCTACAGTACTTTAAAGATGGTGGCCAGTTCGGAGGTCAGGACACTCACCTGGCACTGGGGGGCAGGTTACCCACAGGGTGTTCTCCTTGGACCCAGACTGGGAGGGCAAGAATGCCCAGAGCCTCACTGTGCTAAGGAGTGGGTGACGAGGGCAGACGGTGCACCCTAACCAAGTTCTCAGGGACCCTCAAGCCAGCACAGTCCTGAAACTCTGACTTCTCTTCAGTGACACAGACAGACGAGGCAGCGAGGTGCTGGTAAAGTGCAGGTCCTAGCCTCGGCCTCAGGGGTTCTGATTGCTCTTCAGCCTCTGCACTGTGTGCATGCTTGTGTGCTTGTGCGTGAGCTCGTGTGTGTGTGTGTGTGTGTGTGTGTGTGTGTGCATGTGCGCATGTGTTCATAGGTGAATACATAAATACAGAAAACCGAAGGCCTCTCCCTAAGTCAGAAAAAAAGAGCATTTATCACCAGCAAAACAAACAAGCACAAGCCATCCTAACTCAGCAAGAGCTCCCTGAGTGCCGGGCCATCACTGACAGGGACGGCAGTGTAGTGAGGACCAGGGGTCACCTGTGCACGCTCGGAATCACCACAGGAGAGCAGGTGTGACACTAGGGCCCTGCACAGTAAGCTCACCTTCCCCTTTGGAGGGAGACGGCAGCTCATCTTGACTCCAGAATGCAGGCAGTGTCTCAGGGAGGGGATGGCAGGTCCTTACAGCTCCGGCCACCACCGGGAAGGGACAACTTCCCGGAGCCTCAGCGGCCTGGAATGTCTCCTTGTGGAGCCGCCAGTGGCTTGGCTGTATGTGTCATTGTTCAGGACCTGGGCTGCAGACACTGAGCTGGCCATGGAGAGCTGACCCTCCGCACCTCTGTGTTAGGGCAGCCGGTGGCTGAAACAAGGGAGAGGGAGGTGGCCACAGCCCAGGGAGCTGCCACAATCAAGTCAAAGCACTATGACAGGGGAGGTCCCAGGCAGCCCTCGGTTCAGAACACCTGATTGCTGACTGCAAGGCAGGGTCACGACAGACAGGTGTGAGAGTCCACGGGGATGGGACAGCAGCCTTGGCCCCAGGTCACCTGGGGCTGGGAGAAGGACAAATAGATGTTGATTCCCTGGTTCCGGCCCGAACTCAGGACTGGGAGCTCAAGAAGGAGTCTGTGAGCCAGGAGCCAGGCTTGAGAGAAGAAGGTGGTGCGTTCACTTTGCAGGCCATCAGATACATTTCTGAAAGTGCAGATTGAGCTACAAACCAACATACGACTACTAGGAAAGCCACAGAAAACCAGGCAGTTTGCTTTCTGTAGATATCAGAGTGAGTGAATTTTATTTTTGTCTTTTTTTTACTAATACTTGTTTACAAATATTTACTCTTTTGTGCACTGTGTTGTTTTTAATCTAGTGAGGATGTGATGTTTTTAATACTCATTCGTGTGGGCATCCCATTCACTTTGACTGTCTAAATGAGGCTTTAATTACCATGGCTACCTTCTGAAACATTTAAATAGAGTATCTTCGAGTTACGGGGGAAGGTTTAGACTTTGCCCAAGGGAAACTCAAGAAATACAGCAACAGACACCTCTGGTGCCCCAGGACCCAATCTTTTGTCTTATTTTTCAGAGCTTTGGGGAAATGAGATATAAACAAATGCACAGAGTAGCAGGGTCTAAGGAACTAAAGCAGATTTATAGTCTTATCCATTCCCTAGTGTTTTTAGAAACCTGACCGGTAAGTCAGTTGAATGGATAAAACACGTCCCCAAACACCATGGTTCAAATGAATAGCACCTGGGAAGCCGAATGTGGCCGGCCCACGGCACTGGGAGAGATGAGCGCCCCCCGGAGTCCTGGGAGAGAGGCGCAGGAAGAGGTCAGACAGAGAGGCAGCCCAGGTCGCCCAGCACGAGCAGTAACTTTTCTGCCTTTTTCAGTGACTGGGATGCTTTCCCCCGACTTGCACGGAATTCCCATGTTTTTGTCTGTCAAACTCTATGTGTCTCGGGGTTCGGAAACTGCCAGATTCCCACGTGAGGTAAACAGGTCAGTGGACAACGTGCACGCAGCTGACTGTCCCAGCCTTTCTCTCATTGCACAGAATGGGGTAGCAGTGCAGGTGCTGGAGGGAGGTGTGGTTTAGTGCGTCTCCCAGGCTTCACGTGGTGAAACTGAACCCCGACGGTGGGGAATGAAGAGGCTAGAAACTTAACCGCTGGAGTAGAGGTGGGGCCTGTGCCACCTGACTGACCGGGGTGAGGTCACCAGGGAGCACCATGACCGACGGGGTACTGAAGGACTCATAAGAAGAGGAACAGACCAGAAGAGACCACACACACGCACACTCCCATTCTTGCCAGGTGCTGGGGGCGCAGCTGGGGGACTTGGCAGCAGGAAGCCATCAGGGCTAGGGCCTTGGGCCTCCACGACTATGTGCCAAAATAAAGCACTTCTGTTTATGAAGTGTCTAGCCCAGGGTGTTTTGTTATAGTAACACAAGATGGGTGAAGAGAGCAGGAGGCCAATAACCTTTTCCCACAAAGAACACAGGTTTTGAAAGCACAGAAACAGCTCCACATGTCTGTGGTCTGAACTGACCCGAGGGAACCTGCAGGCAACTGAAAGTGGGCCCGCTGTGGCGCCTCTGTAGGTCGGAATGTTGGATAGAGGCCTGGATTGGTTCTCTCATGGTCCAACTTGATGCTGGACTCCCGCCTTGCAAACCAGGCAGCCACAGCAGAACGTGTGAGCTACGCTCTCCTCTCAGCCTTTCTCTCCCTCAGTACTCCTGAGGAGGAAACAGCAATTACGTCTCTCAGTTCACAACTGGGCTGAAGTGTCCCTCAACTTGGTCATCCCTGCATGGACAGAAATTGCTACAAAGGAAACACCAAAGGGTATCATTTGTAGTTTTATTCTTGCACAAATTTAAAGTTGTCTAGTTAGCAGCACCACCCACAACTCTGACACATTCCTGGCACACCCCAGATAAGCTTCCCAGTACTCCATGGCTGTTCCTCTTGGGGTCTGCCTTGTGGATGCCAGTGAATGGCAGCCAACCCCAGGGAGACCACTGGCCCAAGGACTCGAAAAGACAGCATCACTGGAAAAGTCCTCAGCCTTGCGCTTGCTGTCAGTCTCCAATTCCTGTAAATACATTGCCCACCCTGGCCTCTCCTGACTGAGAAACTCCCTTTCTGGTGGCCCCCATTCAAGACTAAGGTGATGGAGACCACTATGAAGCAGCCCTGAGCAGGACTTAAATAACCAATTGGCTTTTCATGTTTCCTTGTGAGTTTGTCCACGGCCTAGGCTCCTTGTCTGGATTGAACCTCTATGAGTCACTAATTCCTACTAAGGCCTGTAATGGCAGGTGAAACTGGAAAGCCTCAAAGGATAAGACAAGATCACAGCCAAGGATACTTGGATCCAACCTAAATCAGATAAAAGACTGTAGACTCAGGCATCTCACTGCTGGATGGGCTAATTTAATACCCTACTTGGATAAGTCCTGGAGTGGTTCCACCCTTTTTGAATACTCCCCGCCCTTCTTCTGATAACTAAATAAATACGGGTCACCCAGAGAAGATCTTGGCCTTAACCCTGAGAGAATCTTGAATTCTGTGAAAGCACTCTGATTCTCCTGGAGCCCTGAAATCATTCCATTTGCCTCTTTTATTTAGCCTTCGCTGTACACACATTTGGGAGACAGTGGACATGATCAGCCCCCAATAACTAAGGGATACTAACCTGATAGTAAGGCAGAAGTGCTCTGTTCAGTCGCACACATGTGTGGGCTCAGGAGATGCTGAGTGCCCAGCCATGTCCCTAGACAGCTGTCCCAGCATCCACATCACCTCCCTCCTTCTACACCCACTCTTGGCGGGGCTTTGGCTGTCACATGGATGGCTGAGATTGTTTCTTCAGACCCTGTTCCATGCACGGTGTTCTCAGCAAAAAGCCCTCAATGCCTGCATCTGCTCACAGCACTGAGAAGTCCACAGGCCACAGTAGCTCTTCAATCACTGCCCTCCGGCAATGCAAGTCTGTGAGCAGAGGAGTTCTGCTTTGCTCACTAGTGCTGCTGGCACACACGTAGCACATGTTTACAGCTATGAGGGGAATGAATGAACGAGTGGCATGCTTGGATGTGAGCCCTCTAGGAAACAGCGAAGGGCTGAAGTGGAACAGGGCGCTGTCCCCTCCATATCTACTACACCAATGGGGGCAGTGACACTAGTCACTTAGCCATCGTCTTTGGTTAGTCCCAGTGGTACCCCTGGGATCGACCTTATACACCTTTCAGTTTTTCTTTCTGAATACGTCTGGCCACTACTTATGTCCATCTCTGGGTTCAAACATGTACACTCTAGGGACCAGGTCCGGCTTTCAGAGTGGCCCACTAAGGGCTCTGGGAAGAGACCCTTCCTTTTGCTTCAGCTGATGCCAGCTGTCCCCAGCCCTAGGCCTGGGCCTGACTTCTGTCAGCCTCACAGCGTCAGAGCCTGGACCTTGCTCGCAGGCTCTAGTTCTAGGTTCCAGTGTTTAGTGAGCTGCCCCTCGACTTCATTCCTTCTCTGCCTCAACTGAGGCACCCGCTCATCCCACAATCCTGGAGACCAAGGGCTGAGGCACAGCCAGGTAGCACTAGCTGCAGGAGAGCGGAGGCCACAGGCTTCTGCCTGGCCACCTATGGGACCATCTGTGTACCTGAGTTCCCAGCCTCCATTCCACTGCAAACCATAGGTCTACGATGACCCTAACCATGTTTGGCTTAGGGATGGGCAGATGCCCCACTTCTAGCCATGACTTTGCTAGGGAGCTTTTGGAAAAGTTTTCCCTGTTCTTAAAAAAGACCAAGAGATGCCTATTTCAGCCTCTGGAAAGCACTTTCCTGGATGCGAGCCTGAGCCTGCTGTGGCCACAAGCCTCTGCAGCTGGGGAAGTGGCCCAGGAGGTGGGCAGAGCTCCCAGCAGCACAGAGCAGAGGTGCATGGGGACAGCCCACAGACTCCTCTCTCCTGCAGCCAACACCACCCAGCCCTGCCTCAAGTGACCACCACATCCAGGCCATCTGAGCATAGACCCTTGCTGCACGAGCATGCTTCACACTGCACCTGCCCAGGAAGGTCCTGGGGTACCTGGGATCCAGCCATGGTGCCCTAGGAAGCACTTTCACTGCAATGTGCATCCACTTTCCCAGCTAAGAAAACCTGGACTGGACTGGACTATAGCCATGGTTTCCGCTTTTATACAGAAGGACTTTTTCTGGAGGTAACATTTACAGGATGTAAATCCACCTTTCTGGCACCTTAAATTTTACAACCAAGTGGCGTTAAAGCATTCACTATCAATGTACAGCTGTCACCACTGTCTAGGTCTAGAACAGTCTTGTCACCCTCAGATGGACCTCATAACCAGTAAGCAATCACTGTGCACTGACTACAGCCACCACAGTGAACAAACTGCTTTCTGCCTGTAGGGTTTGCTTCTTCCGGGTAGTGCTATAACTGGAATTATGCAGTATATGGTTATTCTGGGCTGGTTTCTTTTACTTGGCTTAATGAGCTTTTAATATTTTTTTCTTTTTTTTTTTTTGAGACAGTCTCAGTAATTGAGGCTGGCCTTGAACTCACTACAATAGCTCAGGTTGGCCTCAAACTAATCATCCTCTTGTCTTAGCCTCCCAAGTGCTGGGATTGCAGGTGTGCACCACCATGACCATGTGGCATGTTTTAAGGTCCCTCCGATATTGTAACACAAATCACCACTTCATTCTCTTTCATGGCTAAATAATATTCCACTGTGTAGGTACATCTTATTTTGTTTATCTATTCATTGACTGACCCTTGGCTTATTTCCATCTTTTAGCTACTGTGAATAGTGATCTGACAAACATTCATGGATAGGTTTTTGTGAGAATACTCAATTCAATTCTCTTGGATAAACACTTAGGAGAAGAACTGCTGGGTGATGTGGTAACAGTTTACTTTTTGAAGGAGCTACACACCACCTACCACAGCAGCGGGGGCTTCTGGTCTTTTGCCTAAAAATGTTTTTATTATGGTAAAAAGCAATAATTAAATTTACCACTGTGACCATGGGACATGTATAGTTTAGTAGTGCTAAGTAGATTTGCAGTGTTATGAAACAGATTTTCACAACTTTTCCTTCTGCAAATTGGAAACTCGGTATACATTAAGCATTAATCCCCCATCCTGGCCCACCCCGTTCTTAGCCACCCTTCTGCTTTCTGTACCTCCATCAAGACTGCGGCAGGTATCTCATGCAAGAGGCACTGTGTGTGGTATCCTCTGGTCACAGATTCTTTCCCTTAGCGCAGCATCCTCAAGGTCCAACCATGTGGTGGTGCGGATTGGGTTCCCCTCCTCCTCACACCCAGTGCCTGCCCTACTGTGTGGGACCAGGTTCCTCTCCTCTTCACACCTGGTGCCTGCCCTACCGTGTGGGACTGGATTCCTCTCCTCCTCATACCCGATGCCTGCCCTTCTGTGTGCACCGGCCACGTTTGCTTACTCATCTCCATGGACATGTGGGCTTTGACTGTAAAGTGTTTCTATGAACCTTTACGTGTGTACATACCCCTGGAGCACCCTGCTTCAGCTCTTCTAGACATACACAGAAGTTGGTACAACAACAAAAAACCTTGGGCCCCTTCATCCAGCAGATGTTCAGCATCTGGATCCTTTTGGACCTGCAGCAAAATCTGCAGTCCTATCTCTCCAGGGACCCACTTGGTAGCACCTGGATCAGGGGACCTCTTGGGCCATGCCCAGCCCCAAATCTGATGATTCTATGTGCACTTTCTGAGGGTCACACGCCCTGAACACTCCAGGCCATGTTAACTCCCCACCAGTGACTGCAGCCCTGGCCTGGAAGGTGCGCACAGCCAAGAACCACATGCACATCTGCCCAGAGCAGAGGGCCGCAGAACAAGGCTCTTCTGCAGGTTGCCCCATCCCAGCTAGAAAGTAAGTCATCATCAAGTTCCTAAGTTACTTAACTGTTTTCCTTTCAAAGAATCGAAGTCTAATTAGTGCTGATCCACCAAGTCTTTTCAGAGTGCTGTGTGTCTGAGACGGTCAAAGTCAATGGGATTTACTGAAATAAAGAGCATTTATAAATTTTAGGTATGAGGGCTCTTGTTTCTAAGTAGTTATTATTACAAATGTTGTTGCATAAATTGTAGCTGCTGGAGAGCAGGTTTACATTGTGCTCATTTGTATAAGCAATAAGAAAACACTCGGGATGCACAGCCCAACCCTCTGAGTCACACCATGGAAACAAGAGTCCTCTGCTGGGAGAGCCTGACTAGTGTGGACACGCAGAACAGCGTTGGGAAGGGCAGGCGCCCTCTTTCCATCTGATAAGAGCTCTCCTGCTGCCAGGCCGCTCAGCAGCTAATCCATCACACCTGGTTTCCACGTCCATTACAGAAGCGGATGTTGCACACTGTCTCACAGCCTACCCCGCAGTACTAAGCCCTGAGCAAAGCTGAGCTTCCACATTTCCTTGCTCATCTCCGATCCAAGGGGTCCAGCCAGGATCCTGCAACATATGGGCACCCATCTGCTCTCCTGACACCTGGCAAGGCTCTGATGCCTGCCAGATTCCAGGCTTCCTCTGGTGCCCAGAAATGGGAAGGGGTCTGGCTGGATTCAAGAGAAATTAGAGCCCAGGTTCCTGACAATGCTGATGACTTCTACAGCCAAAGAATCTGTGTCGTGGAGCAATTACGGGCAAAACTGCTTAAGATGTTCATAGCTGCACTGCTATTGATCAGGCTAAAATACATACATGCGTGGGTTTTAGAAGAAATGTTTAATTTCTACCCCACACAGCGACAAAACTGGTATTGGGGCCACTACAAACCAGCCAGTGACTAAGGCAGTCCCTTGTGCTTAAGGGTATAATTTAGACAGAAAGATGAGCTAAATATTTTTAAAAAACTATTCTATTTACTTTTTTTAATCTACAGAAACAGAGCAAAACAAATTAAGTTTTGCCATTATCTACTCTGTGGGCTGTTTCAGCAGTCTGCAGGCAGACTGTCCCTCATCCTGTCCCATGGTCCTGAGGGCTCCTGAGGAAGGACAGGGGACCCCACACACAGACCTTCGTCCCTTCCCTTGCTTCAGGGTCTTGCAACATAGATATGATCCTGCATGGTTGGTGGAATGATGAATTAAGTTCTCTAGTTGCATCCCTAATATACCCCAAGTGCCTAGAACTGTGTGCAAATGTATTGCGAATAAATTTAAACTAGAGTCTACAGAATGGACCAGCAGCTTAAGAAAATTCCTGTACACAATACCCTGGAGGCTGCAGTTAATCCAAATACAAGCACACACGAACAAAAAGAAAGGTCAGCCCTCAGCGCCTACTCATTAACAATAACATTACAAACACCATGGTGCTAATCAGATTTGACAACATGCACCCCGCCCCACACAGATCCTGAAATTACCCAGAAGGTCATTATAAATGTAGATTCACATCCTGAATCGCTAATGAGAAACTCTACCTCAAGGGTGTTTGGACCTTGAGATATCAGCTAATGACAGCACAGAGTCACAAGGGTTAGCTGCACACTGAAAATATGGCTTATTTCCTTTATCTAACAGGTTACCATCCGCTTCCTATATGTTTCATAAGGACACTTGTGCAGTTTTATTATTATTTAATTTTTTTATTTTAAAGAGAAAAAAATAAAACAAAATTTCAAAATAAGACAATAGGAGGGTAACAACGGTTAATACATTGTGTATTGTTATCTTTAAATTAGTCACTCAGAGTACAAGATTTAGGCATTTAATTGTCCAAACAATATTAGCACAAACCTTTCTTTTCAATGAATTAAGAGAAATTAGCTGTTTAACTTTTTTTTTTTTTTTTTGTTAGCAGTACAACTATTTTAAACGTGTGCAGTTTTAAAATGAACATACATATATCAGGGCCAAATTCAGAGATCATTCTTTTACACTGATGGGGTGCATGGTTGAAGTTTGGGGTCACACCCCTGGTAAGAGCACCGCTCTGGTCCACAGGGAGGTCGCAGGTGTGCTTGCTGTGGGCAGCTGTGCCAGCACGAGAGGAAGGTGGTGCCTCTGCCATGTAGGCGTCACAGTTGTACACTGTGCTGCACAGGTGTTGGAGCCCAACACTGCCAATCAACGCTGAGGCACAAGGGCTGATGCCTATTGTGGGACTGTGTCCCTACCTACACGAATGTCTGCTGAAATCCTCACCTTCAGACCCTCAATATGCAGCCCTATTTGGAGAGAGGGTTGCTGTGGTTGCTGTTAGTTAAGGCGAGGGTGTACAGGAGCAGGGTAAGCCCCCACTCCGACAGGCAAACATCCTTCTACAAAAGGGCAGTTTAGTCACACACATGTGCACAGGCAGATGCCACTTGAGGACAGCCAAGAAACTCAGAAGCCAGGAGGTGCCTCACAGGGGCACAGCCCTGCTCATGCCTGACTTAAATTTCTGGCCCCCAGAACTGCAGTCAACACGTTTCTTCTCCTGCAGACACCCAGTCTGTGGACTGGTCAAGGGAACCCTAGGAACCTAGCCCCCTACTTCTCTGCGGAGGCAGCCCACTGGGGTCCTGCCCCTGGGACACGGTGGCCAGGACAGTCTGGGTGAACCTCTGCAGAGCTGCAGAGAAGGCTGAAGACAGACACCACAGCGCCATGGTGGCCTCCTGCAGAAGCCACCTCGTACGTGCTTAGTGTGCAGCTGCTGACGCTGCCAGGTGCCTTTGTGCACAGCTAGAAATGCAGGGTCCTGTGCTGGCTCCATCAACTTCCTGATGCCCCATGGCCACAGGCCAGCCACTCCTTCCATGCTTCCCTAGCTGGCCTGCAAATGGCAGCACTGCATCAATGCCGTTCTGCCCGCAGACCTAGGGCATTGAGGTATGGGTCTTGTTTGGGCAACCCTGACAGGAAGAGCTGCTGTTCCAACAGCAACTGGGCTCTTACCCATTTTTCTTACCAGGGCAGATGGGCTGTTCATTGCAGTTTTATGCTGCCATGAAATCATGCCCCAAATGCTTTTTCTTCTGAGGATCTCGCTCTCCCTTTTTGTGGCTATTTGCAGAGGCACGTCAGGTAAGAGCCAGTCAGCCCCTTCCAAGGGACACTGCATTATCACACAGGCACTGAACACATGGAGACTCTGCCTTTGGTCAGGACAGGGCCACAGGACATGCCAGGAGCTGTGGCTGCCGTTTCACACTGGACTTGGGTCTCTATCTGGCACCTGGCACCTCTGCCTCACTGAAACTACCACACACATCCTGGAGAAAAGGATACACTCTCTGAAAGGCAGCCAACAATAGCCTCGAATAAAAGAGGATGTGGAACCTGTGTATGGTGTTGACATTGGTTCACCACCTGGTATCATAAAAGATCAAACACTTAGATCATAGCTCAGAGACAAAAATTACTGAGCACACCAGCCACAGGATCTAAGCTGACACGCAGCTGTGAGTTCTTTGAACTTCAGAGTTCTTAATTTTCTATTTCTTAACAGTTAACTGTACCGTATCATTAAACACTGCCACAAATCACAGTTTGACATCTGTTATGAGTTCATTTCTGTCTTTCAAAAAGTCTAGGTTGAAATCCTAAGCCTCTGGTACATCAGAATGTGACCTCATGTGGACACAGATTCTTTGTAGAGGTGAACATTTAAAAGGCAGTCATCAGGGCTGGTCCTAATCCAATGAAGGAAATGTGGACACAGGGACAGACATGCAGAGGAGAGACGATGAATCCACAGGAAGACCATCAAGTGAAGGCGTAGTATGAGGGATGCAGGTATAGCCAAATACACTAGAGCTGGCCAGAAAGTTACTGGAAGCTCAGGAGAGATGCAGGACACACTCTCCTTCAGATGGAATCCACCCTGCTGTCACTTTCATGGCAGACATGCAGCCCGAAGGATGGGCAGGCAATAAACTCTGCTCTTTAAGCCACCCAGTTTACGGTACTTTGTGAGGCAGCTGTGTTAGTTCTGTGATGCTGTAACAACAGACCTGGATACACAACTTAAAAAGGAAAGGCTTATTTGGGCTCACAGTTGTGGAGGTTTCAGTTCATGGTGGACTGGCCCCAAGGAAGAAATGTGGTGGAAGGGCATGGCGGAGGAAAGCCACTCACCTCATGGCAGCCAGGAAACAGAAAGACGGTAAGAGCCTGAGAAAAGCTAACTCCTCAAAGGCTCACTCCCAGGGACCTCTCTCCTCCACCTGCATCCCACTTCCTAACAGCTCACTTCGCTCTGAGCTCACCAATCTAATCACCTTCTGCATGCCCCACCTCTGAGCTATGAGACTTTCAGAGTACATTTTAGAGCTAAACCCTAGTGGTGGCTCAGGAAACTGATACAGTATTCCTACTGTAATAACTTTCATGCCATTGTCATCAGTGAATGCTAAAGCAGCAGGTAGAAGTTTGATGAGAAAGAGGATATTCACACAGCTTCAGAGTCTCTCTTCAACACACACTAGTTAGAAGGAGAAGGCCAGTGAAAAGATACTTATTGGTTACAAAGGAACACTGGGCAGACACCATCTCAACCAGGCAATCAAAGCTGGCAATGCCAGTTGTGGACATGGAGATATCTGTGCCTTCTGATCTGATGCATCTAGAAGGACCATGCATTGCTTTTATGGCATCCATGTCTCCGACATATAGAAACTGTCTAAGCTGAAATATAAAGAGGGCCAGGGAAAAGAAAGACCACTGAAAACTGTGAGCCCAGCAAACGGTTTATGAAATTATCACTGGAGTCTCAAAAGACACAAGTGAAACAGAAGAAATCATTGATAATAGTCAACAGTTTTTCTAAATGGATGATACCATACTACAGACCCCAGCTCCGTGAGCCATGAGTAAGATATATACAGAGAAACCCAACCTGCCATATCACAGACAAAATGCTGAAAACTAAAATTAAAGAGAATGTCATAAGCTACCAAAGGCAAATAGAATCACTGCACATGCAGGATAATAACAAGAATACAGCTGACTTCTCACTGTATACAGCGGAGACCAGAAGTGTCAAAAGAAAGACTTAATGAGATATTCAACAAAACATGTTTTCAGAGTTAAAGCAAAAACAAATGCATCTTCAGCAAAATAAAAGCTGAAAGAATTCATGCCCAGATGTTCTGCACTGTCCATTTTCTGTTACTATAACACTATTCCCTGGGCAGGCTAACTTTAGTGAAAACAGTTTACTTTGGCTCATGGCTCTGTGCAAGGTTCAGGGCTACATCTGGTGGAAGTCTTCTAGCTGACAGAATCCCAAGGTGGTGGAGGGTATCCTACAGCATAGGGAGTAGGCATATGTGTCTCCTCTTTTCTCACTTTTTAAAAAAATCCTCTCGGACTCAGTCTTGGGGTTCTCCTCTGATGTTCCCATCTAACCCTGATCAACCCCAACATAATCAGACTAAGTTTCCACTGGGTTTCTTTCTGCTTTTTGTTCTAAAGTGTTTCTTATAGCCCAGATGCAACGGTTTGGATGTGACGTGTTTTACTTTAGAGAGATTCTTGCTATATTTCAGGCTGCCCTTTTATATTCAGGGTGGCCTCCAACTTGCAGCAACCCTCCTGGCTCAGCTTTCCAAGTGCTGGGACTGTAGGTGTGCACCACCACACCAGGCTGTAAGGAAGCTTCTTAAACTGTTTAGGAAGTAGAATCTTTTCTGAAGGTGTACTAAATTAAAATAGGGGTTGACAAAGCTTATATATAAAGGGCCAGATGATAAATATAGTCAATATTTGATTTACAAATTCCTCCTTTGTGAACTGTTGTCTACGTGCTAAAATTTATTTGTAATCCAAAACCAACACTCATGGAGCTTTCACTGTCACTCACAAACATGAGCAAAGTAGCAAAGATTTAGTCACTCATCGTGCACTTTCTCAGCTGGGGTCCAACAAGGTGGAACTCTGTATATTTGCTTCAATTCTGATGCTGTAAACAAGTCTACTTTTCATGATTTCCACTGTAAATATACCCATTTTGGTTGTGGGGAGAAGATACTTTGAGATTATACAAATATCCTGGCTATCCTTGAGCTTTCACGCACGAATCCTACCTTTCCCAACACCCTTGCCTGCCCAATTCCTGTGCTATTTTCTGACTAGTGATATGCTATTGCCCTCCTTCCTTAAGTACTGATGAATTAGAATTCTTCAACAAAGAAGAGCTGTCTCTTATCCCCCTCTTAATTACTTATACCACATAATTCTGGATAGCCACTTTGCTGTACAGGTTCTAACCCAGTACTGTCATTGCCTGTTCTGTAGAAAACCGTTCCAACTTTGGCCATGAGGAGACCCTCAGATGGGTGTCTGTGTGGTCTGTGTGGCCACATCCATGTTGGTGTACTTCCTTATGTTCTAGCACTCTCTGATGTTCCACGCTCATCTAGTATTTTGCCTTACCTGGAATCCACTGCTTCCCCAAGGAGCCCTGTTCCTCTGATTGGAGAACTCTGTTCTTATAGGCCCACTCTGTGAATAAAGCTAGGAAATACATGTAGGTATCCTGACCTACCTTTATTTCTGCATGTATATGCATGTATACCTCCACTGTCTACCCACCCATCCCTCCATTCACCTAAAACTATCTGTTCTTACAGATTTCTTTAATTCTCATCCCAAAGCACAAAGTTCATCTCAATCTTACCTCTCTTGAATTTGCATCTTTTTTGGCAGCAAGAAACTTAGTTCTCTTGATCCATAATATTCTGCTAATTTGTTCAGTCCCAGCATACACATAAAACAATTCCAGAATTGCTGCCCTAAACCTCTAAAGATTTTACTAACTGGAATACCATATTTGGGTATAGTTATTTTTTGTCCTTTTAGCCTAACAACATTCGATCAAACTGTATTTTCCAGAGTTACTTGGTAGCTTGCTACCCTCTTCAATGTGGTTACCTTAATCAGTCCTATGCTCCTCAGCCTCCAGTGTGGTTACAGTAATCATCTATATTACAGTCTGGCTCATCTGTTACCGTTTGCATGTAAGTTGATTCCCTCCCACATTCTGGCTCTGTGGAGCAGTACCATGGCTCCAGAACAGGGCCATACAAAATGCCGAGGTCAGACAGCTGCATGTTTCCTCCTGATCCCTAGTAGTTATTCCCAAGCCCCCCCTTTTTCTGGTACCAGGAATCGAACCCACAACCTTATGCTTGCCAGGCCAGGCGCTGTGCTGCTGAGCTGTATACCCAGCCCCACCTCTCCTTCCAGTTAGCCCTTCTCATCCACCCCGGGGGTGACCGAACCCTTTCCTTCCTAGTTTGCTCCTCCCATCACTCCTTACATTTTAGTGTCTTGTCCTAAGCCTGGTTCCTATGCTCAACATGCAACTATAACCTTCAGTGAACTGTGACTCTTGAAGTCGATTCCATGCCTGCAATTAGTCCGTTACATTATGAAACTGCATGCATTATCTTATGTTCAACAAAAGGCTTTGAGGCAAACCCCGCTTTCCTCACTTGGGGCACTTCTGGGATGGAAGCGAGCAGCTGCTCAGGAAAGCATCAGCTAATGCGATGGAGCGTCCGCCTCTTCCTGGATCTGAAGACTCAGATAACTAGAACTCAGCCTGATGGAAATGCTTGGGCAACATTTTCACCTTTCCATTGTAATTTTTTAAAAAGTAGCATCTCAATACCCTAGGCGGCATAAGAAATTATTTCTAAATCTCTTCAAATTATACGATTAAAGACTAAGAGTTTAAAATTATAAGATATAAGACTAAGAGTTGTGGGATTTCTTCCGGTCAGAACATAATGCCCTTAATGTGCTGATTGTTACTTGCTCTATCATCAAGGCTTGATTTTTGCAGTAAACAGGAAAGGAAGCCACCAGAGGGGAGCTGGTGAACTGAAAACCAGTCTTCAATAATTGACAATGGGGGAAAAGCAAAGAAGAGTTTGCAAATGTAGATCTCTGAGTCATGAGGAAGTTGGCTTCGGACATGATGCGCTTATTTTTATATTTGGAGAACATTCGGGTCCAAACATCAAAAAATTCAAAATTTTGTGATCAGGATAATGTGGATGATCAAGTCACTTGCCATATGGCATTTCCAAGAGGGTAATGACATGTTTCTAAATTCTGCAAACAACTAGGCCTTTCCAAATGTAAAGCAGAGCCAGCCCAGTCCCCCGGAGTCCTGTCGTGAACTGGTAATTAGACCATTTCCTGGTGGTGAGGCTGCAGAAGGGCAAGACTGTGGGGTTTGAGAAGTAGAGGCAAGGCTGTGGCAGCCTCTAAGGCAGCAGGCTTTTTATAGAAGGGTGCAGAGTGCAGTCTATGCAAACAGGGGCTCCTATAGCACACTAGGGCCTTAGGCTTCCAAATCAAGGCAAACTCAGGGCTGAATACCGACCAGCCTGCGACTGGCTCCATCTCAGTGGGCTGGGTCACCTCCCTACAGCCCGTGTTAGGCACAGACTCGAAGCTGGGGAAGAGGAATCTGGATAGAGGTGCTGGAGCTCTCCTTATCTGCTGTGTGACCCAGAAAAGTCTCTTGACTGTGAGCCTCTGAACATGGACAGTAACTTGGAATGGGGCACAACTCTGAAATACAGAGGATAACGAAGAGTAGCTGTGAGGTTCACGTGAACTGAGGTGGATGGGGCCCTCAGAGGTAAGGCAGACACGCCGCTGACCTGAGAACCGGTGATGACTGCTACTGGCGGCGATTATGCAATTACCCAACAGCAAAACGGGGAGGGCACGGTGGGGGAAGTCAGCCACTGCAGAGGGCGTCAGGCTGGTGCAAACCAGTTCACTGACTCATTTCCGGGGGCTTCCTTCCCTTTTCACTGCAAAATCAAGCACTGATTGCAGAAAAAGTAACAACCAGAGCAGGAAGGGGGTTATTCTGTGCCCAGAAGAAGCCTCACTAGTGAAGGTCAGTGCCTCTCACGCACACGGCCCTTCCCATTCTGCACCCTCGGTGTCGCGTGGCTCCACCCACACTGGTAAAGAGCCACACAAAGTCCAGAGGACACGTCAGTACATCCACAAGATGAACCGTGTGCGCCTGTGTGTCTGAGGCCTTGTGGCAGGCAACAACAATAACAACAAAACAACAACAAACCCCTTTGCTCACATTAATGCTCTGTAGGGCGCTTGCTTCAAAATATTTGGGTATTCAAAGAAACAGACAAACCTTTCTGGTGAAAACAATGCTGAGATTTAAAGTGCCGGATACTTGACCTTTTCTCTTGCCACCAGTCACTCTCTGGTGCAGTAATTTAAATGCTCACCTTCTGTACCTGCTGTGTCCCCTGGAAAAATCTGCAGAAAGAAAACTAACAGATCTATCCGATAGTTCTGTCTGTCCATCTGTCCGTCTGTCCGTCTCTCTTTCTTTGGCTCTTCTTTCCTCAGCAGTGCTGAGGACCAAACCCAGAGCCTTATGTGTGCTGGGCAAGTGCTCCGCTACCAAACTGCTTTGCCAGCTCCTGGCCATATTTCTAAACAGGTGAATAAGCTGTTGTCTCTCAGTCTGTCTGGGCCCTGCACTAGGCAGGGGAGCAGATGCTGGTCCTTCTCTGCCCCGACACACAGGAAAGCATGGCTTTCCCCACTGCCCAGGACTTTATTCCAGTAAGGCTACTTCTTCAGTGCTCTGCCTGCCTTCTTGGGAAGCAGCAAGATGAGGAAGGCAACGACACTCAGGCTCCGGTAGGAGGAAATCACCGAGGGCCCACGCACTCTCGCTCTCTGTTCACAGCTCAACAGTGTTCTTAGAACCCAGAGTTTCCTTATAACCCACACGAAGGCAATGTGTAACCTGAACAGAGGCACACGGCCTTGGGTCTGCGCCCTCGGCTCACCCATGGAGCTCATACACAGACTACAACCTGCCACAGGCCCGCTGGCTGGCTGGGAGGGCCACTGCCTTAACTCTGCTGAAGTCTGCAGGATTCTTCTAAAAGCCCCACCTTGATGAATCCAGAAATAAACAGCACCTGAGGCTTTCAGATCCTGCACAGTAGACCTGAGAAAGTTCTCCACGTTACCTCTAAGCACAGTTCTGTGAGAGCAGCCCATGAGAAATGTAACTGTAGAATTTTCTTAGCATGCATGAGACACTGAGTTCAATCTCCAGCATCAAACAACAAAAAAGTAACAAACAAAGCCATAACTCAGGCCAGCCGTTCCTTTACACTGCTGACCTCACAATTTAAAATGGGCAATAATGACTCAAGAACTTCACCCAAAATGTTATCCTCTCCTGCAGTGGCTGATCCAGGAGCCTTCCCATACAGTTTCATAGAAAATACCCAGCAGTAGAGGGATATATGGGCAGCCACGTGGGTTCTCCTGGCAGCAATGGCCCTCAAGAGTCCCTTTTTGGGAAGCACCAGAGCTGCCCTTTAGCCCCCACTGCATTTCCAGGGAAGGTGTATGATGGAGATGTATGACCCTGTGTGACTCTGTTTCCTTGTGTTTAAGCTGGGAGAACGCCATCTACGCCTCAGGCTGCCAGAGTGGAATGAGTCAAACCTCACGCCTGCTCCACAGAAATAGAGGCTCCCTTCTTCCCACACCCTCCTCTCCTCCATTGGCTGAGTCCTCACCTGAAGACAAGTTACACGCAGAGAATGTACAGTTACATTCCTCTCCATGGACATAGTCATGCGGTGTACAGCAAAGTCACAGACAGTGCAGGCCAGGTCCCTTAGCAGAGCTGAGACCAGAACCTCCAGGGAACACAGTTGTTAGAGCGGTGAACAGAGGGGGCCCAGGGCCCAGGAAGGGAGGGCAGAGGCACCACTCAAGGGTACGTAGTTACTCAGGAGGGGGCTGCCTTGCTCACTCTGGACTGGCAGAAGCATTTCTTCAGTCACAAGTCCTCTGCCTGGCTGTGTAGGGACTGAGACTGAACTCGGGTCTTGGAGGTCCCAGAGGGTTCCCTGGGTGAGTCCTTGTATGGGACCTGAGGCTGTGAGAATTTACTGCGCCTTCCATTCTGGTGGCCTGGCTGGTGGGAAAGACGCAGCTGGGGCCATGGCCTTCCAGAGGCCAGGGTCACATGGTGAGCTGGTCCAGGGTGGGCCCTGGGCCCTGCTTCCAGGAAAGGGAAGCCCTGGCTAAGCCAGGCCACTGGTCACTGTGCCTGCCATCCCGAGGGTGCCCCTCTGTATCTGCATGGCGGAGGGGTGCTGGAGCGTGGAAAGGGTGCATTTTAGACGCTGTCTCCTGTGTCCTGGTACAGCCATGCCCACCGCCTGGGAAAAGAAACACAAACTGCATAGCCTGGTGGCCTGGGAGTTTTTGGAAGCGCAGGACAGAGAACACGTGTTAATGTTTAACATAGGAAAGGCGCTGGCGAAGTCTGCTCCAGTCACCAGACTCATCCCACCTGGGGCTTTCCCACTCCTGGTCATCCTTGTCTCGCTCCTCCTTGCTGTCTCCGGTGTGCGGGTGTTTCTGCACGATCCTCATCCCACCAGCCTTCACTGCAATGCAAGCAGAAGGGCTGGGGTTAGGGCGGGAGCGCACGGCTAACATCGCTGACCCGGGCATGGGGATGGGGCCGGGAGGAGATTTGGCAGAGCATGGCGCTCGCCACCCTCCCTCCTGCAGACCTTGCTAGAGCCTTGCCCAGGCTCTCGTGTCCCTCTGTGGTCAGCTTTCTAGTACTGTGTAAGAACAGCAGTGTGACTGGAATGCAGACCAGTGAAGTGGCTGCCTGCTTAGGCTGCGCACACCCTTCTTGCCTAACAAGGGACGAGAAAATCCCGCCATATGACATTTTATCTCCTCAGATACCAGCGATGCTTTAGACGGGGTGATGTGGCCATGACTGACACAGGACAGTTACTGTGCTGTTGACAGATGTTAATTCCCCCTTTAAAAATAGCTTTGTTGAGATTAACTTACGTGCAACACAATCCACCCTTTTTTGGGGGTGGGAGGAACCAGGACTCTAACTCAGGACCTTGCCCCTGCCAGGCAGGTGCTGTGCTGCTGAGGTACATCCCTGGCTCAAGTTTACCCATTTAAACTGTATAGTATAGTGGTTTTGAGTGTACTCAGAGTTGCACAACCAGCGCCCCAAGTAATGATTATACTGCAGGCAGGAACCCAGGCCCGTGAGCTGTCATTTCCTGTGCACCCCTCCCCCCTGCCCCTGACTGGCGCTGTCTGCTCTGCACGTCACCACAGAAGTGGAAGCACAAAGTGCACCATCTTTGGTGACTGGCTCTTCAAGCAGAATGTTTCCAAGGTCCCTCTGTGTGGCAGCACAGTGCGTGACTGCATTCCTCACTGCATGGCTATGCCACCTATGTGCCCCTCCTCAGGTGCAGATGTGCAGGTAGGCTATTTCCACTTTTCCGCTGTCAGGAATAATAGTTTGAACATCACTTATAAAGCTTTGTGTGTGCATGTTTTCACTTTCTTCTAGTGAAATACAAATAGATATTAAAAAAGACAATATAAAAACTGCTCTTTACATCTATAAAAATACCTGAAAGTTTTTCAACCCAAAATTTGTAACAAAATAATTAGAGAATAACAAAAGGTAATACATTGTATCATAATGTAAAAGAAAGGCCAAATGTTAAGAGTACAAATCCTCCCTCCTATAAAGAAGAAACAAAAAGACAAAACTTTCTCTTCCATGCACAGAAACTAGTAGTAAAATGAAACAAATTAGCACACACCCTAAAATATTTTTGAAACAATGAAACATAATTTGGGCATGGTTTCAAAGTCTCCCTGCTTCCTATTTTTCTGTCTTCTTTATCTCTCTTTCATATACCTAGGAATGGAATGGCTGGGAAACTTTATCTGGAGCCACCAGTGTGCTTTTCAAACTGGGTAGGATTCTAGTTTCCACCACTATGTGGCCACCCACACTTACTATTATCTACCATTCCCACTACAGCTGTGCTAGTGGGCATGAGCTGGTAACTCACCGCAGGCTGATTTGCATTTACCTAGTAGCTACTACATTAATGCTGATTGGCACAGAGTGGGTAGATATTAGAATTTTAGGGTCTGATGAGTGGGAAATGCAGCAGTGAACAAAATTAAATGTTTTTTTTAAGAGAGCTTTTCTGGGCCGTTAAGGTGCTAACCTGTACCGTGCAGCTTTATGGAGCTTGCACTCTTTCCCAAATGCATTTGACCACAGCTTTTTTCTGTCAGTAATATTGGTTATTATCTTTTAGCATCACAGGGTTCCAGGGAATAGAATGGAGATGCTGATCCTGCATCCAAAAATCTGGCTGCACATAGTGACGGTTCCCTGAGGAAGCTGTTAAAGGTCTCTGTTAAAGGCCCTGCTGCCTAATGGCAGCTGAGTGAAACATTGTGATTGTGGATGGTGAACCGTTTGCAGATGGACCCTGAATTTATCATCTGGGGCTGTCCTAGCCCCTTTAACAGCCATTTACCTTCAAGTATGCGCCTGACCCAACGTTCTCAGGATTCAGGTAAAACTCCCAGGATGCACTGCTGATCCCAGCAGACCACTAGCTTCCACCGCTTCTACAGCTAAGGCAGCAGGAAATAACAGGGAAGAACTCTTGCTTGGCTGAAGCCCAGCTCCCTGGCGCCCCACTCCTGTACTCATCACTTGCATTAATTTCTGACTTTATTCCATGGCTGCAGGAGCTTATGTCACCTCTTTTGCGGGACGTCATCCTGGGTCACTTGAGTCTGCGTTCCTAGGCCATGGCCACTCATATTTGTTTCAGAACAAACTATTTTCTTTAAAGCACAGTTGTGACTCTACGTTGACAGACGTCATCAGCGTCTTGCTTCACTTGCAGAGGGGCGAGAACTCCTAACACTGAAGCATTTGGTTCACCTGCACTCCCCCTGCCCACCAGGAGAGCCACCAAGTCTCTGCCACTGCCCAGCTACGTCCCGGAGGTACTGCCGCTTACCCTGTCACACTTCCTCAGCTCCCACATTAGGTTGGACCTTGCTGAGTCACAGAAGTGCAGGGCAAGGTTAAAACTCTGATGCTCCCCAGGGTGACACTGCCAGTCTCCGCCTTCAGGAAGACAGTGCAGGCTTCCCAGGGCCAGCAATGCCCTTGCAGCTGACCATTAGACAGGGGCAGTGCAGGGAGCAAACGCAGGGAAGATGTATTGAAGCAGTGCAGGTGGGCAGAGATTGGAAGCACACCTCTCTCTGCCCCACCACTTTTAATGGAGAGCGGAGTCTGCTTTGAAAGAAACAGAGTCCTACCCAGTGATCCTCCTTAAGCTGCTTTGGATGCCAGTAATGGATTTTCTATTCATTTTCTCTCTCATTTCTGGAGCTTGTTTTTGTCTACAATGCAACAGGACTTTATCGATAGAGTCTTCATGATTCATGTTTCTAGTTCCTCTCTAACCCTGATCATTTTAGGCACCGCTGCCTACAGTTGTATCCGTCATTTGGCGTTGGAGGTCCTTGTGGGTCTAGTCCTGTGGTTTGTCTGATTCTCATTCTTGTGCTGGGTGCTTACAGATTACGCGCTTGTCATCACTGGATCTTGTGGCCTTGAAGCAGACAGCAGATGGGCATCTGCTTCTGTCAGACCATAAGAACAGTGCTGGGGAGTCCGTTTTATGGCTTTCTTGGAACAGGAATTGCCAGACCAGACCTGAACTCAACTCACATAAAAGCAAGTCTGTGCTTACAAGTTCTCAAGGGGACACTTGCCACATCGGGTGCCCAAGCTGACAGAGCCAGCTTCCCTGCCATCCTCCTGTGTCCCTCAGTCTCTTCCAGGCTCTGGCCTCTGAGGATCCACCTCTGTGCTGCAGTCTGGGGTCCTGCTCCGTCCCTTGTGTGGGCCTAAGTCTCATGTAACTCTTATTTCATGTTTTTCTTTGCTTCTGGTCCCTACAAACTTTCCCACTTTGAGCTCAGATTAAAAAAGAAAAGACAAAGCATCTATCATCTAAGTTTTTAATCTGATTTCTCAGTTTATATAATGTCACCCCATTAGAAATGGTGACTAAAATTCTGTAGTACATGATGATTTTCCACTGTCTTGAAATGTGGGGTCTGAGAATTATGAATGTTTTTCCTCATAGGAAGGACTTGGAACTGTCCCACTAAAGTCCATAATGTGAGGTCCCAACACCCATAAGCCTAGATCATAACTGGATTTGGAGCTAGGTCCTTTAAAGGGGAAATGAAGGTAAAATAGGGTAGGTACTACTCCGACAGGACTTGTGTCCTTCCAAGAGGGAGAGACAGCAGGGACACAGGTGCACAGAGAAAACGCTATGTGAGATCACTGAGAAGGCAGCCATCCACATGCCGCACAGAGGCCACCAGGAGAGCCAGACCTGCAACACCTTGGTCTTGGCTTCCAGCACCCAGAACCATGAGACAGAGATGTCTGCTGTCTCAGCTGCCCAGGTGTGACACTGTGATGGCAGCCCTGGCAAATGCACACTCCTGTTTAGGAGTGATCTCTGAATCCTTGCTTCCTGGCAGATATGAAACTTCTAAACTGTAATTCACAGATGTCTTTAATAAACTGACTGAAAGTAAAAAGGGCCATACACCAAACCACCAAGGAAACCGACAATGACTGTTAAGGTGATATCTGAAATGATTATGTCTCCAGAAGCTGTTCCAGAGTGCCCGTCCACTCCTCCGGCGAAGTAAGACCCTGTGTCAGGGCTCAGTACCCAGCCTGAGCGAGCGCATTTAATCCAATTGCTAAAAACAATTAACTCCATTAGTCTCTCTCAGTATGTTTGGTGATTAATGCAGCAATAAAAGTGGCAATAATAATAACTCAAGGCTGAGACAGATTCATTGGAACCTGCACTACTGCCAAAAAATAGGACAGTCCGTATTTATTGTGAATGTTGTATCAGTGTCTCTGTTTGTGAAACTACAATGGCAGAATAATTTTCTCCGAAATCTCTGCAGAATTATTTGCAAATCTAGGTATTTTCATGAGAAACACTGGAAAAAAAAACCCAGATTTTTGTTGTGGTGGCTGTTACTCAAATGAGATCCTCACATTTAAACAATGCCAAGTTTCCTTTTAGAAAGAGTGCTGTGCAGTGGTGAGGGCATGGGCTCCAGGATTGAGACCGGCAGGTTCAAATCCCAGCTCTGCCTGTGTGTTCACACGTGTGTATGTGACACGTATGCATGTGTGTACCTGGGCCTGAGCACACTGCTGCTGTCTCAGGGTGACAGTAGACAAGAGGATGCTTCCAGCAGGGACGCGTTTCAGTTAGCCGGTCTCATGAACAGGTTTAAAAGTCAGAACTTGGTGCTGACAGAGCCCTCCTGCAGTGCCCAGGTCCTTGGTGCATGTGGAGAGGACAGCACCAAGCCATGTGTAGCTGAGGAATGATGGAGAAGTGTGCGATGCACGTGCCTACCATGGTGCTGACCAAGTGGCTGTCTGTCACTGGGACTGTCCGCACCGTCGAATGACTGGGTCATTTCAAACGTCACCTTGATATTCATGATTAGTGTTCTTTGTGGTTTATGGCATAGCCCGCTGTGCTTAGTCCACACATCCGTGAATCATAGTTTAAAAGTTTTATGTCTGCCACATTGAGGCTTCTGGAGAATCCCAGAACCTGAGTAACTGTCATCTGTGCTCAGTCTCATCGCTGCTGGGCCAGGTACTGCCCTGTCTACTCCATGCGTACCCCTCCTGCCCAGTGGCACAGCCAACACGTGGCATCCTGGGAGCTGCAGTCAGTCATGTGCTGGCCCTCCTGCCAACACAGAGAGCTGTGCTGTGCTGCAGTGACCTGTGGTACCGGCCTAAAGACAGGTCCTGGCTACGGTGCCGCTTCCAGGAGCACTTGGGAGGCAAAAGACTACCAACTATCCCTGGCCCACACGTCCTGCAGCATCAGGGAATTGTGGATGCTCACCAGCAGGCTGGGAAAACCTGTAGAGGAAAGGCAGGCAGTGAGAAGGTCTTTCCAGGGTTGCTCACTGCTGTAGGAGCCCATAAGCTGCGTGCAGTGTTGAGCAGGGAGGAGGGGCTGTTGATGAACACAGCTCTCCCCATGGCAGGGCCTGCAGGAACAGGAGCATGACCAGTAAGTGTAGCTACCTTTGTTCACCATGGAAAGAGCTATTGAGATGTTATTCAAAGGGATGCTAATCCCCCTACAAGAGCTGAAAGGTCCTCAGGAATGCTCTGCTGGGGAGAACAAAAGGAAACAGAAAATCACCAGCATGTTGTAGGTTAGGATTAAATCTAATGATCTCAGGTAGCACCTGCAGTGGCAATAAGGGAGGGGAAATGGAATTGAATGTCTGTGTCCTGAGAGATTAGGAGAATGGGACTGCCTGAGGGGAACAGACAAGAGAGTATGGCCATTGAATTCAATTTAATTAATTTGCAGTACTGGGGGCTGAACCCAGGGCCTACCTTTCCACTCAGCTACGTTCAGACTTTTTTTTTTGAGACAGGGTCTCATTAACTTACTACACTGCCCAGGCTGGGCTGCTGGGCTGAAACCTGTGATCCCCCTGCCTCAGCTCCCATAGAGCTGGGGTCCCAGGCAGGATCTATCTCCAAACAGGTACTGTGAATCACTGCAGTGCCTCCCTGCATGTTGGCAGGAGGGCCAGCATGTGACTAACTCAGGAGGGTGACGTGGGAGAGAGGGGCAGTAGCTGTGTCACTATGCCCGGCTGTCCAGAGGCAGGGACAGGGGAGAGACAGGAATCACTTGGCAAGCCAAGGGACTCTCAAGGAGGCTGACACATGAGGGTAGATGAGAGTAAGAGGCCAGAGGCAGAGAAAATGTTTGGGAAGCCCAAGTATTGATGTCCAACAGTTATCACCAATGGTAGGGATCACAATACAGCCCCCCTCCCACCATGGGGTCCTGCCAGGGGCTTGCTGGCATGTACATGCAGGCAGAAGCAATAGTTTGGGCTGAAACCAAGTCCCTATCCCTGCACCCCAGGTGGCCTCTCACTAAGTGAGCTGAGGAAGAATGGAAATTGCCTGGCAGCTGCCCAAGCAGCCCAGTGACTGACAGGTCTGCCCTGGTGGCATGCTGGGAGCAAGGGCAGACCTGATACCTGCGCCTCCAACCTCTGACCAGTGCGGAGGACGCACACATGGGGACCTTGCTTAGCAGGCCTGAGACTGAGAGCTAAATGTAACAAAACACAGATCAGCCTTCCATTCCAGGCATACAGCAGCCCGGGTCATCTGAAAACCTTCCTTATCACCCACAACCTTTGAAAACCCTCAACTCGTGCTTGATTAATATGAACGAATTGAATTATCTGGGTTACTAAAAATAGCAAAATGGTCTATTTCCCATTTCACTTTAAGTACAATCACGCTCATTGTTTTCATTTGACTCAGCTCTAAGGGGGATGTTGTTTGCTTTTTGAAGAAAATTTACATAAAGTTAGCAGTATGCAATACTGTCCATGTAAGATTTATGACACTTCACTGACATAGGGTTTGGGATCCCTGGGAAATGGGGCTGAGGACAGGACTAGCAATGCATATCTACCAGAGATTTTATCCGCATCACTGCCAGGGCTCAGAGACCCGAAGTGAGTAACAGCATGGTTTGTACCATGTCCTCCCTTCTGCTGTGGAATGTTATTACTGCTGTTAGAAAAAATGGAAAGCCGCTAGTAATCCTATTTGCTAATCTAGGTTTGCAGGCATTCTCATCACAGTTTCACCCCACCTCTGCACGTGTTTTGTAGTGCAGAGCAGTGGTAGCGTCTCAACTAATGGACCTGGGTTACCTCCACCGAGATACCTGCAGAACATGATGCAGAGCATGCAGTACTTCGAATCTGCTCACCTTCCTTCCACTCTTTGGAAGCCTGTTCAACTTCCACACCAACCTCACGCCTTGGGAGGTGGCACCTTGGCAAGGTCGGTATCCTGTGCTGGGCTTCTGCGGAGCCTTCAGGTTGGTCCCTGGTCACTGGCTCAAAGTTGGCAATAGGTTCCCAACATCCCGGCCAGGTTTTACGCGTCTGTGTTGTGGTAGTGGGGAATCAAACCCAGGGCCTTAGCACCGAGCTACATGTTCCATCCTTTTACTGAGAGAGGGCCTTGCTAAGTTGCCCAGGTCTGGCTCCAGCTTGCAGTCCTCCTGCCCCAGCCTTCCGGAGTACTGAATTAGAGTTCTGGGAATGACACTGTCCTCGGTGTTCTTATCTTAATAAAAGTGTCAGGTTGTTAGAGGTGTGTGGACACGCTGTGCCACTCGACAGACACGTTTCAACCACACGTGTATCATTACTCCAAACAGGAGAGGGCTCCCAGACGGAGCCAGGGGGCCCAGCTCACTGTGCAGCAGCGAGAGGGGAGAGAAAACTGCGCGGAAGTCTGTCAGAGCTACTCACTGAGTATCTGCGCCAGGCGCTGTGGGATAGAGACATCCAGACGACCCAGCCGGGGAAGCACAGAGAAGAAAGAGGGAGGAAAGTGTGGTAAGAGAAGATGGGGGCACTGTGGGAATGGGGGAGGGAGAGGGGGCTGGGGTCTGAGAGCAATAAAGAGAAACACAAAGGAACAGCAAGAGTCACTGTTAAAGACTTTTATTATTTCTGGTGGAAGATTTAAGCACAAGTCTGTTAAACAATTTAGTCACTTAATGAAAGTGCTCCTTAAGTTTATAAGGTAGTTACTTTGATTTATGAACTGTGCTCTTGGCTACCCTTGATGGTTATCCTTTATTATCGTAGGTTGCATGTTTTTGGTTTAGCACTGACTCTAAAAAACAGTCTATTCACTGACAATGTCAGACTACACAAGAACACAGACAGCTTTCTGAGGAAAACCTGTGCACTCAGGGGGCTCTGCAAGGGGGGGATGCACCTGAGGGGCGCTGCGGAGAGGGCAATACTGCCGCCTACAGGGCACCTTGCAACCCACGGTTCTGGGCCCAGGGGCCACGCCCTTCCTTCAACTCTGGCCGAGTCTAACCGGTCTTGGAAACTGCTGAATGACAGTGGCAGTGACCCTCAGCACTCCTGCTACATTTGAGGTCCACGGGCTAGGGTACTTCGCTGGGAGTTACTGCGTTCGCAGCGGGTAGCCTGCCCTGGGGCTTTGATCCTGAAGAAGAGGAAGAGTTGCAAGCAACAGAGCAAGAGTAGCAGCTTCCCAGCAGCAAACACAGCCCCTGGACTCCCCTAGAGGAAGATGGCGCGGCCCATCCCCCTGCTTCACAGATGAGGAAATCGAGGTCTCAGAAAAGTGCAGCCGTATGCCTCAAACCCTCAAAACCAGGAGCCCAAGCTCTCTGGGCGATCAGCCCACGTAAATCACCTCCCCTTCTTAGGCATAAATAAGTTTTTAATTTGCTCACAACTCAATCAGAATCCTGCAGGAAATTTCCCCCAAGGAGTTAGTATGTACAGTTCATACCTCCGATCTTTAAAAAAAGTCTCCATATGGATACATCTCTATACACAATTTAATTATTGCTACCTAGACTTGGTATCATTCCAACAGAAACGTATCAATGAACGTCAGCAGGCAAAATCCAGCTGCTGTGGGAAGGAAAGGTCAATTATCCTGAAAGGAAATCTTTCTGAGGGTGGTTTAGTTTTTGTTTTCTTTTTGGTGCTGGGGATTGAACCCAGGGTCTTCAGTTCACTCCCACTGAGTTACACCCTCAGCGTCCCTGCTTTTTTTTTTTTTTTTTTTAAACCAATGCAACACAAAAGCTCCCCAACCCTTTCCATTACAGTGGGCCACTTTCTGCACTTAAGTGAGTCAGGCATTTTTCCACTCCACTGCTGGTTAATTTGGTTGTCGGTGAAAGAATCACTCCCGTTCCCCATGATGAGGCAGATCATTCGTGCCCTATGAGGGGCGGGGTGGGGTGGGGCGGGGCGGGCAGAGTCTGAGATCTCAGGAATCTTTACTATGAGAAGATGGCACATACGTGGCACACAAAAGCCACGTCCCTTTAAGCTTCCGTTACCAGAAGACTGAGATTTTACCACTCATGTGTGCAATGAAGGCCCTAAGAGACCCTCGCTTCCGGGACCCACGGTCTTTGATCCACGCACCACTTTGCCTCCACACGGACCAACCGGCTTCCGGAAGGACAGCAGAAATGGAAACTGAAAGGGGCGAACACAGTTGGAACTGTGCGCAGAGGCGACCGCACGAACGTAAAGTCTGCTTGGATGCCTATTTTCCAAGAAAGATGGCTCTCTCCTGGGCCTAACTTCCTGGGCTCAGAAGTTTACGATTTGCTTTTTTTCTTTAAAGGACTTTTGAGGAAAAGCTGGACCTGGAAGAGGTGGTAAAAGAAGTCATACTGAATGATCTTAAGAATTATACCTGCTCCTTTAGCTCTTTCGTATAAAGTATGATCACAAGAAAAACACTGACTTTCAATGTTTTTTTTTCAAGCATCTGTACATTCCTCGTAAAACTGTTCTCAAGTTGTGCATGGCTTAGGTCACCCATCTGCACGCAACCCCGCCGTGGGCTACTGGGGTGCAGCCGGCGCGGGTTCGGGGCATCACTCTCCCGCCCGAACCTGGGCACCCGCGCTCGCGCACTGGGGCTCGCGGACCCGACCCCGCACCCGGGCCCTCTCCGCCCGGCGCCCCAGAGAAAGTGGAAACGAGTCAGTACCGGCGGGCGGGTGTCCAGCTCTGGTCTCTACTTTTCCTTCGGGAGGCGAAGACATGGTGACACCGGGGTTAGGAGGGGCCCGGACGGCGGCTGCGCGGCAGGAGTGCGCGAGTCAGGGCGCGTGTGTGCTTGAGCGAGAACTAGAGCGGGAAGGGCACGCCGCACGGGTACAGCAAAGCCCGCAGCGGGGCAGGGGCGTGGGCGCCCGGCGCCGACGTGGCACGCCCCGCCCACTCACGCCGTGCGCGCTGACGCTATCGCGCCGGTCCCCTGGGCGAGCGCCCTACGGAGCTTGCGCAGTGGGCCGTGCCACATAGGAAATTGCGACAGCTGAGCTGGAAAAAGAGGGTGGGGTACCTGAGGTTAGAAAAAGCTGGGCTCCGGCTGGTGGGGGACGGGGACAGTTGTAGGAAGTTAAAAAGGACCCAGCATAAGGATGGGTGTTTCCTTATGGGAACAGCTCAAGTAGAGCCCCTAGATAGGCGGGAAAAGCGGTGGGGTGCTGAGCTGCACGGGGCGGGGTCCCCGGGAAACAGGCGTCTCCGCAACTAAGGTGCCGCCTGCCAGCTACCGGGCCCTGCGGCGTCTCATGCTGTGCGGAACTGAGATCCCCGCTGGGGCAGCGGGGCCGCAGGGGAGGGAGAGCGGAAGGCACGGAGAGCCCCCTCCATGGGCAAGGAGGGCAGCGCTGTGAAGCCCGGGCGCTGCAGGCCTCTTGCTGCCGTGGCACTGGGTTCTGTCCGGAGCCGACCTTCTGCTCCTTTGCTATCGGTGCAGCCTTCGCCTTCCTCAGCGTTTCGTAACTATGGTTCTCGGGAACAGACCAGCGTTCAGGCAGGGCGCACACCTTCGTGAGGCAAACGCCACCACTGTTCTCTACGGGACGTTCACCTTTGGCAACAGAGGCGTCCCAAGAGGTTGGAACCCTCATCCTTCTCGTTCTAGGCCAGCCTGTCTGTCGTCCTAGGCCAGCCTATCTGGTTTGCATCCAGCTCTCTCGTCGCTGGCCACAGCCACGCAAAGCCCTCTTGGCCAAGATCTCTCCTGACCTACATGCTGCCGAGCCCAGTGGTTGTTTTTCACATGCTCTTCCGGTGTGGCTTCTTAGCAGCAGCGCTTGAGGTAGTTGCCCGTCCTGCTTTTTAGCTTTAGGGATGTGGTCCAATTCTCAGGCCACCAAGGCTGTTCTCTCGGTTGACTTGGCTGTCTTCTGCTCTAGATTTCTAAATATTTATCCCAACACTCAGCATTATTGGCCCTGTTCCCTAGGCTTTGCTTAGACAGCATCTTAGTTGAGTTTCTGGTGCTATGAAAATATCTGCAAGTGGATGACTTAGAACAGGATTTAGTTGGCTTAGGGTTTTGCAGACTGGGAGGTGCTGGGACATGATGCTGGCCTTGGCAGGGTGTCATCCCAGGGTGGAAAGCGGGAGCACAAGAGGATGAGAAGGGAGCAGGAAAGAGCCGAGCTTTGCTTTTTTGTATCAAGTCCACACGCAGGCTAACTCATTCCATTTATGAAGGTCATAATTTAATCACCTCTCCTTAGAACCCTGTCTCCCAACACTCTTGCACTAGGGGTTTCGTTTTTGACTCATGAACTTTGGGAGATACATTCAGATCATAACAGATAGCCACATGCAGGCCCATGAGTTGAATCCATTTGTTTACAAACCTATTTGTTTATCCTTGCTCTTCTGGTTGAGTTTCAGGTTTGTATATCCCACAGCATACGGATGGGTATCTTAAAGTGAGCACTACCCAAATCTCTCTGCATCATATAGGATGCATATAGAAATGCACATACTACTGATATCCATTGCTCTTGCACACCTCCCACATAGTCCCATGCCACTAATAGCTGTCGGCCAAGCACAGTAATGATACAGTTTTCATGGTCTTATATCCACACAAAAATTTTCAGACGAGACCAGCAGTTAGAAGAAAATCTTGGAATCGACAGTGAAGCACTCCCCCTTCCTGGGGGCTGGTTACTGAACATGAATCCTGCATGTCAGACAAGCACTCTACCAGCAAGGTACATCCCAGCCCTGGAGTACCTTTTAAGAGACACTACACCACTAATTCTCATGCTGGGACTCGGTGAAAAAAATCTGAAGATAGTGACTTGGATTCTGAATTCCGAGAAGCTTTGAGATACTTAACCACTTCATATTATGCATACTTTCCCCTTTGATGCTTGTGCCATATGGCTAAAAACTCATGTCTCAAGTCTAAACAGTTTCTATGAATTATAAACATAGGTTGCTAGAAAACATTGTATCACAGTTCAATTGGTAACTTTTTTTCCCCTTTGTAGTACATGAAGTTGCATACATACACCTTGGCATCTAGATTCAGTAGCAAAGGGCATTATTAGCAAATGCTGGGATGTATGAGGGAGCTTTCTGAGGGAGGGGCAGCACCACTCAGATTCTGGTGGCCCGAGACACCACTGAACTAGCTTGACCTGTGAGAGGACTTTTCTTTGCCCATGACCTGTTTCCAGGAGTACACTTAACTTGGAGAAGCCCCCTTTATTCTGTTTTTATTTTCCCAACCTGCCCCACATAATATTGATACAAGGGAAAGAAACTCCCAACCTGAAAGATATCTGCATATCTGGGATGGGTCTGTGTTCTCTAAAACTGGAGAATGAATTTTAGGAACAATGGAGGTTAAGAATATATTTATTGAGGGAAAGAAAGCTTCTATCCGACAGAGGGACACAAGGGGGCCCGAGTGGGTTGCCAAGGAACCTGTCTTTTCTAGGGACTTTTATAGAGCAAAACCACAAGGTGAGGTGGGTCCAAGGTGGGGGGAAAAATGGGAACTCACAGGGTGGGTGTGAGGTGTGACAAAACTATGGTCAACCAATAAGATTACAAGTATAATTGCTCAGGTAAAATTGATTAAATCGAGATCAGATGGGGAAGCGAGTCCCATAGCAAGCCTTCGTGAATACAGAACAGGGCTTTTCCTATAGGGGGCCGGGTTAGTGACTCTTCCTGGCTTTCTCAAGGTGACTGCTACCTATTCAGAATATCAATCCCTGTGGTCCATTATGTGGGTGCAATTGCTTAATCTTTGGTCTTGAGGTCTGGCCCACAGCTGTGGGGTATCTTGTCTCGCATATTGGCCCTTGACTGCCTATAATATTTCTACCTGACTCAGCTGCCTACAGCAATATGATCTCCTCTCTTGTGTGTGGATGCCTGCAATTCACTTCTTGGTTCTTCATGCATGTGGACATCTTGGGCGCTATGTTTCCATTTCTCTCTTGACCCACCTGTTCCCCAAAGTCACAGCACCTGTATGGATATGTTTTCCTATGTTCTGGGCCAGGATATAGCTGAGCAGCACAGTGCCTGCCTGGCAAGCTTAAGGTCCCGTGTTCAATTCCTGGTTCTAAAAAACCCCTAAACAGACAAACGTGTAGTTCTGATTCTGTACTTCTTGCCTGTAAAAGTCTATCAAAAACTCATGCCACCAGAGGGCGGGACCCAGCTTTCGTTGCTGGTGGTAGCAAGCTCGGCCAGGACACCGGTGTAAAATGAAGCTGCTCACCGCCTCCAAATCCTGGGTGTCATTTCAGTGTTGCTGTTTGCCGTAGCACACTTAACTGGGACAACTGTAACAACGTGTCCAGTTTCACATGTTCAAATCAAAACCCATTATGTACAAGAAGCTTCCCATCTAGAATAGAAGCCAAGCTACTTCATACACCTACTCAATAGCATTCCTGCTGCAGGAAATACTGTTAAGGAAATAATAAACTTGAAAAAGCATGTACATTCAGCATGTTCTTTTTGTCTTAGTACACATTTGCAGTACATAAAAACTACATTCATTGGGTGGAGTTATTACATATACATAACACATCTTAATTCTATGTCCACTTCCCTACCTTTTGCTTTTGGCTGCATTTTTTCCCTGCATTTTTTCTCTCCACTTTCCTCTACCACCACCATTATCTATCTTTTATTTTGTTCTGTAATTTTGGATTTCTCATATAAAAGAAAATGCAATATTTAAGTGCAGGTGTCTGATTTATTTCACTTAACAGTATGATCTCAAGGTGTATCCATTTTCCTACAGACAACTCAAGTTTAGCCTTCTTTGTAGCCGAGCAGTTAAGCACTCCATCGTACGTAAATACTACATTTCCTTTATCCATTCATTTGTTGATGGACATATGGGTCACTTCCAAGATTTAGTTATTGTGAATTGTGCTGCTCTAAATATGGGCATGCATGTATCGCTGTAATATGATGACTAAATCTTTTGAGAAGATCCCCAGGAGAATAGCTTGGTTGAATGAATTTGTATTTTAAGTTTTTTGAGAAATCTCCATACTGATTTCTGTAATAGTTGTACTAATTTGCCTTCCTACCAATGAAGGGGGGCTCCTTTTCCCTCTGCAGCCTCATAAAAATTTGTTATCTGATTTTTGATGATAGGCATTCTTTCTGGAGTGTTGTTTTAATTTGCATTTCCCAGTGGCCAGAGATGTTGACCATTTTTGCATGTATTTGTTGGCCATCTCTATTTCTTCTGAGAAGTGTCTGTTCATTTATGTTGCCCTTTTTGTTTGTTTGTTTGATTGGGTCTTTTACTTTAAGGGAGGTCTAATTTTATTGAGTTCTTTTTATGTTCTAGATAGTAGGCCTCTCAGGAAGAGCTGGTAAAAAGTTTTTCCCGTTCTATAGGTTGTCTCTTCACTTTTTCTTTTGTTATATAGAAGTTTGTAATTTGATATGATCCCAGTTGTTGATTCTTGATGTTATTTCTTGTGCAACTGAGGTTCATCCAAAAAGTCTTTGCCTATACCCATGTCTTCAAGAATTTTATCTATTTAATCTCCCAGCAGGTTAAATGTTTCTATTTTAATATTTACCTGTTTCATCCATTTTGTTTTAGTCTACTGCATGGTGAGAAATGTGAGTTTTGATTCAATTTTCTGCATATTTATAGTCAGTTTTCCCAGCACCATTTATTAAAGAGACTATCTTTCCTACAGTTTAAGTTTTTGGACCTTTTGTCAAAGGCCAGGTAGCTAATTGTGCTAATAGTTTGCTCTGAATTCTCTATTCTGTTTATTGATCCACATGTCTGTTTTTCTGCTGTTTTTAATCATTGTAGCTTTGAAGTCTAAAATTGTGATTCCTCCTGCCTCGCTGTTGTTGCCCAGGGTTGCTTTTGCTCTTTAGGTCTCTTCTGGATCCAAGGGTATTTTAAAATTGTTTTCTCAGTCCTGTAAAGAATGCTGTTGGTATTTTGATTGGGACTGTGTTAAATTTGTATATGAGTGATACAGGAAAATAAATATCCCAACCTGACTGATATCAGACAAGTTCGTGTTCTCTAAAACTGAAGAATGAATTTTAGGAACAACGGAGGTTAAGAGCAGGATATATTTATTGAGAGAAAGAAAGCTTCTATCCAAGAGGGGGATAGAAGGGGGGCCCGAGTGGGTTACCCCCGACTCTGTCTTTTCCAGGGACTTTTATAGGGAAAAACCATGAGGTGAGGCGGGTCCAAGGTAGGGGAAATGGACAACACTATGGTCCACCAATAAGATTACAGGCATAATTGTCCAGGTAAGATTGAGTGGACTGAGATCAAATGGGGAAGCGAGTCACGTAGCAAGCGGGCATGAATGTAGAGCTGGGCTTTTTCTGTGGGAGGTCAGGCCAGTGACTTACTGGCTCTTTGAAGGTGGTTGTTACTTTTATCAATTTCTGATATTTACATTCAGGGGGTATGTGGCTGCCCCTGTTTAGCCCCCCTTGTCTTGAGGTCTGGCCCACAGGTGTCTTATATTTTGTGTTGGCTCCTTCCAGGGCGCAGCCCTATCTGACTGCCTACAATGTTTTTAACTAACTCAGCTGTCTATAACATGAGTTTTGAAAGTATGGCCATATTTTGACTGTATTGGTTCTGTCTGTCCAAAAACGGGATATCTCTCCAGTCAGTCTCCTTTTGCCGAGTATTGCAGTTTTCAGCGTAGAAGCCTTTTACTTCCTCAGTTAAGTCCTAGGTATTTCATTTTCAATGATGCTGTTGTGAAAGCTATTGTTTCTGTAATTTCTCTCTTGGTGAGTTTATCACTGGTGTGTAGACCTACTATTGGTGTGTGGGGGTGTGTGCTGACTTTGTACCCTACTATACTACTGAATTTGGTAACTAACTGATAGGCTCCTGC
>PVLD010008396.1:67759-84413 GCA_004027595.1 Dinomys branickii
AGCTGCCTTGTCTAGCCCAGAGGAGTTTGGTATGTATGCTGCCTGCTGCTCTCCATGTCCGGAGTAAAAGGCCTTCTTTCTCTTCTTTGTTTGGCTCTTTTCAGTGTCGGAAACATAGTATTAATTGTAGGCACCTTTGGATGGAATTTTTTTTGTCTTTTTTGTAGATCATGTCATCTGCAAATAATGACAGTTTTACTTCTTCTTTTCCAATCCATATTTCTTGTCTGATTGTACTGGCTAATGTTTCAAGCATTACCCTGAACAGTACTGATGATAGTGGACCTCCTTGTCTTGTTTCTGATTTTAGAGGGAAAGCTTTCAGCTTTGCCCCGTCTAATATGATGTTAGCTGTTGGTTTTTCATAAATGGCTTTTTATCAGACCAAGGTAAGATTCTTCTATATGTATATTCTTCAGGGTTTCTTCTTTTTTTAAGTCATGAGTGGATGTTGGATTTTGTCAGAGGCTTTTTTTTGCTTTAATTGAGATGATTATGTGATTTTTGTCACTGCTTGTGTTTATGTGATGCATTACCTGTATTGATTTACATAGGTTCAACCATCCCTGCATCCCTTGGTCATGATGGATATTCTTTTTCATAGTTTGTTGTATTCTGTTTGCCAGTATTTTGTTAAGGATTTTTTGTATTAGTGTTCATTGAAGAGCTTGGCCTGTAGTTCTCTTTTTTGGAGAGGTCCATCTCTGACATTGGGATCAAGGTAATATTTTCTTCCAGGAATGACTTTGGTAGTACACCTTCCCTTTTGATTTCATTAAAGTATTGAGGAGTATTGGTGTGAGGTCTTCCCAAAAATTTTTGTAAAATTCAGGAGTATTCCATCACGATCTAGACTTTTCTTAGTTGATAGGTTTTTTTTTTTAATTACATCTTCAATCTCATGGCCTGATGCTATGTTATTCAAGGTTTTTGTGTCCTTTTAGTTCAGTTTTGGTATTCCCATGTGTCTAGGAATCTAGGCCTTGTGCAGTCTCTCATTAGAGGGCAGATTCTCAAAGGAGCTATTAATAATATTCTGGATTTTAGCAAAATCTGTTGTGATTTCATAATTTTCCTGTCTAATTGCCTTGATTTGGGTATTTTCTTTCTTTTATTAAGATTAGCTAGTGGTTTATCTATTTTGTTTATTTTGTAGAATTGGCACTTCATTACTTTTTATTTTTTATGTTTTAGTCTCAATTTCAGTAATTTTCTGCTGATCTCCATAAATTCCTTCTTTGTGCTAGCTTAGGTGTTGCATTGTTCTTGTTTTTCTAGGACCATCATTAGATTATTTGTTTGGACTTGATCTGTTTTAGCATGTGGGTATTCACAGCCATAAACGACCCTCTGGGGCTGCTTTCATTGTGTCCCATAAATTTTGGTATGTTGTACTAGCATTATCATTTGATTTTAGAAACTAGTTTCTTCCTTGACTTTCTTTTGTGACCCATTGATTATTCAAGCAGGTATTTTTATTTATTTATTTTCTTCTTTTTGAGACAGGGTCTCGCTATGTTCAGGCTGGCCTTGAGCTCATTTTGTATCCTAGGCTAATCTCAAACTCACAGTGATCCTCCTGGCTCAGCCTCCTGAGTGCTGGGATTACAGGTGTGCACCACCATGCCTGGCAAGAGGGTATTATTTAATTTTCATGTTTTTATATAATTTCTGTGATTTCTTTTGCCATTGACTTATAATTTCATTGGACTATAATTTGATAATATATATGGGATAATTTTGATTTTTTTGCATTTACTTAAGCAGGCTTTATGAGCTAGAACATTTTGGAGAACATTTCAGGTGCTGTTGAGAAGAATGTGTGTTCTGTTGTTGGGAGGAACATTCTTTAGGTATCTGTTATACAGTAAGTACATTTGTTTGAAAGTTTGTTTCAAATCTGATATTCCTTTGTTGGTGTTTTGTCTAGTTGATCTATGTATTTGTGACCACTCACAGGGAGCATTATCGCTGAAAGATGTTGACATTCCTGTCATTATATTATCTTCCCGTTCCTGATTATGTTCTTTCTACCTCTCCTTAATTGTTCACTCTGCCTTATATATTCATTCTATTAGAGTTTTTGGAATTGTTGGCTTCATTCTCCCTTTCTAGGATATCCCTGAGAATTTTTTATAGTGTTGGTTTGCTGAGGTACCCTTTGTCATAGACATATCTTATTTCTCCATAAGTTTGGACGGAAAATTTTGCAAGTTTGGGTTGGAAGCTGTTATCTTTTGGTGCTTGGAACACTTCACTCCAAGCTTTCCTGGACTTTAAGGTTTGTGTTGAGAAGTCTGCTGTCACTGTAATGAGTTTGCCTGTATAAGTGATTCATTGCTGTTCTCTAACAGTTTTAAGATTCTGTCCCTGCATTTTGACTAGGATGTAATGCAGGGAGGTTCTCTTTTCATGGTAGCTTTTGATCATTTGATATGCCTCATCAGTGTGTTTAATTCTTTCCCAATATTTGGAAAGTTTTATGCTATTATTTCTGTAACTGGATTTTTAAAATGTCATTTGTGAGGTCTTGTGATTTCTTATTTTTACTTATTCCAATTAATTTTATTCTTTGCATCATTTAGCAGCTGTGGAATTCACTTCATGTTCTCTTGTTTTTAATGTATCTGAGTTACTGGTCTTTGAAAGCATCTCTATCACTAATGCTGATGTTCTGCCCTCACATTAGTCACTTCTGCTGCCCATACTTTCAGTATAATTTTTAATCCAGCTTTCTGTTTGGAACCTTTTTGTGGACTCTAGTTCTTTGCTAAACTGGTCATGCATGTATTGTACCATTTTATCTCAGCTAGCTTTTTATTAGTGTCTTCTGTAAGCTCCCTGATTGTTTTATTATCTCCATTATCTGATTAATTAATATTTTGTGAGCCTACTGAGCACCTCATTGATCTGTTTTTAAAATCTCCTGTTATTTTAAATAATTCAACTGTGTGCGTTTGCTTTCCTTCCCCTCAGTGCCCCACAGATTGGCTTTGGGGAGTTGGAAGATTTGGAACGCATTTGGCTGCCTTGTCTTCTCATATTTCTGTTGTTTTTGTTTGTTTTGTGCTTAGCTGTGTAGTCATTTGTGGTGCACAGACTTTGTCGCTAGTATGGAGACCTCTTTACTCTACTTGTATGGTTTTGGATACTCTGTTCCCTCACTGATTGGTCTTATGGCATTGAGATGGTGCATCGTGTGGACTGTACATGGTGGAGCACAGCTGCCCACTTCATGGTTGGGAAGCAAAGAGAGGTCCAGGATCCCGCCTCCATCTCTTAAGGGTTCCATGACCTCCCAATAGCACTGAGCCTTTCCTGCATGGCCTTTGGGGTGTTTCTGGTCCAATCCATAGTACCTATGTCTGGGATATTGTGGGAATTCAGCTCTATATCCTTTAATTTATTGGCCACTACATCCTGAGACCTGAGGACTTCTCTGCTATGATGGAGAAACAGCTTATGAAGGGACCCATGGGCTTGGTCACAGGTGGGAAGGCTAGAGAGAACCTAGCTTTTGCCACTGTACTGATTCCATGTTTGAAGGTGTTTTACAAACCACACTATGCTATAGAATGTAGTGTTTTTACTCCCATGGGACTTTTCATCAACATCCGTGAAGTATAGGAATTACCTCTTGGTACATTAAAATAACTCCGTTATCAACCAAGTCAGTGCACTGCTTACTTATTCTAGGCTGGTGCTTGCTTTTGTCTGTCTGTGCTGTCATCTCATGGGTGAGGAGTTTTGTATTCTTATCCATGACACAGGATTTCTTTTTCATTGTTGATTTTTCTCATAAAGGGAAAGGGGCAGTCATTGGTGACTTTTCTTTGTAACACCCAGAATTTCTTTACATTATGTTGTATAGGTTTTAAATAATATTAATTTAAAGATAACAAATTCAACATACACATACAATACTTGGAAAGGGTACACACGTACCCAAACCAAAGTGATGGAGTATTACATAGCTCACACATATGCACATGTGCACATGTGAAGAATTCCTGGGGGTTTCATTGGCCTTCAGCTTGTCACTCAGTCACAGGATAATTGAGAAACACTTTGAGGAATTTTTTCAAAAGTAATTCAACAGCTAATAAAGAGCACAGAGGTCAATTTTAGTCACATAGGAAGTTATACTTTAGTAAAAGAGGTTTGAAGGAAAAACCAATCTGAACCTTGGAAAAATATCCCTCTTATCTTTATTTGGAAGTTAGAAAATAGAAACTGCAGAAAAGAGAAGAGTAATGCAAACATGAATACTGATTTCCTGTAGAACTTCCAAATGCTTTGAAAGTTCTTTATGAAAAAAGCATTTTAGCAGAGAAATGAGAAGAAGGGTAGAGATAAATTGTATTTCTGGCTGTCTCCATGTCATTGTTCGACCTTGTGCAAGCTACTTAACACATTTTGTGATTATGATTCCACATTGGAGGCAATAATGCTCATCTTACTTAGAGATTCAAATAGTTATTCAATATTATGTCTTAGCATTTATTTCCTTGTAAAAAGTTTTCACAAGGGTATATAAATTGCTGTAAGTATAAAAAATAAACATGACAAAGATATCAAGAATAAAGAGGCTTTCAGCAAGACAAAATAATCCCAAGGGAGCCTAAAATTATTTGAGATTGAAGAAAAATATATTTTTGTTATTTTTTTTAGAAAAGGGTCCATCCAGGAGGCAGCAGTATCAGGACATTATCTTACCCCTTTACCCTTAGGAAAAAATAAAAACCTTTCAAAAGCCTCTTTAGGTGCAAGTGTGTCATGCTTAGAAAGTGTGGGAGACAAACCACAGAAAGAAAATGGGGTTATGCCCTCTCAGCCTGACGAGATCCTGCTCAGACATTTCCTGGGGGACAGCCTGGGAAGAGAGTCTATAAACAACCAAGCACTGAGCTGGTGGGTTCTCCAGACCTGGGATTGAGACCCAGGTTGACCCCACACCAAGCAGTGCCCTATGGATGCCTCATCTTTTTCAAGTCTCAGCACCCCCCCCATTAGCACCAGGACAATAATGCACTGTCTAGAATGTTAACTAGCAGCGTATGCAATAGCATAATGCAAACACTTTGCAAATCTTAAGGAACTAACCACAAGTCTACCCCAAGAGTACTGCTTGTTAGAGATTCTAGAGAAATAGCCTAGTGCCATATACTTACAATACCAGGCAGGATGTGAAGAATATTCCAGAATGGCAAGAGGCTCTCACTGGTTTGTAGTGGGGAGGAAGGGAGTTGTAGAAAGGAGGGTGGACTTGAGCCTTTTACCCACCGGCGGCTGGAAGATGTGTTGCGGCAAAAATCAGAAATCGGGTCAAACTCTGCAGGGGATCCAAAAACTCATTCAGAACAAATGAAGTTTTAATTAATTTTAATTTAGGATCAATTTGGACCAGTCATTGCCCCCCATTCCCGACCAGGGAATGTGGCACTTAACTGCCTTTGTTCTCACCTTATATACATTTTTGGTTTCCATGGTAATAGATTGGAATGTCTAGGCCTGGACATAGTTGTTTACCTTGCACCATGTGACCAGGTCAGGCTCTGGCCATGATGATATATATACTTTAACAATTCAGGCAAGGAGAAGAATTCCAGGACAAAGAACTGCAAAGTTAACCCTTTACAACTCCTCCAGGATGTTTCTCAAGACACATTTTGAGGCTTGTCTATCTTAAAATGTTGTGCTAAAAGTCACCGCCCATTACAGATGGTGTTCCACATGGAGGCAGCACACAGTTGGCCACACCCCCCCATGTATCCAATCTGAGGGTGTGGTGGGCGTGGACAGGAAGTGCAGGTCCTGCCCTCAGTCTGACCCAAAGGAAACAGCTGGATCCCCACTCTGCTTCTGCTCTGAGTCTCTGACCGAGTCTTGTAACTGAGCCGTTGGGAAATAAGCAGCAGCAGCAAGCTCATCACCAGACAAGGTCCCTAGACCTTGCAACTCCAGAGCTGTGAGCCAAATAAATCTTTTTCATTATAAAGTAGCTTGCTTCAGGTACTTCATTATGGTAACGAAAGCTAAACTGCTACAATATCCTTGTGTCCTAGTACTTGCTAAGGGTCTGCACATACCTGCCCGATTCTGGAGGATACCTGCAGATTCTTCCGGTCTCAGCTTTATTCTTTTCCTGTTGTGGGGGTTACAGATGGAAAATCATCCCTAGTGAATTTAAGCCTACTTTTCCTGCTGAAATTACCTGAGCTTTTTTAAAAAGTGTTTTTCTTCTCAGCAAGTGATTTCCTGTCATGGATTAATTATTCCATCCAGGCTGAAGGCTGAGGAGGTTGTAAATAATCACTTGTGTTAGATTGTAGTCCTAAACGTGTTTGCAGAAATTCTAGTTTGGTTCTTATTTAATTTTAGAAAAAGTCCAAGCTTGGGAAATACGATTGTTTTAATCCATATAAAAACAAATCTCAAACCTATTCTTTAGAGCTGGAGGGACCCTCAGGGGCACTATTCAGAAGCTTTTCACTGACACAAATTAATAAACTACCTTTGGTCATGGAGAAAAAAGAAAATACACAATTTTGGTGGCTCACTAGAGACTTGCAACATGACTATTCTTTTCCTTAACTAAGAACCATGGGACGTTTCAGTAGAGAAAAAGTAACTTAAGGTTTCCACACCAGGAAATCAAAAGCTTGACATGATCCAACAAAAATGTCAGAGGACGCTTTGTTAGGTCAGGATGCCTTGGGTTCAACTTATTTATGACTCCTCTGTCGCTTAAGGGTGTTGTCTTTTTTTTTTTTTTTTTTAGTCTTTTTTAAAGAGAAGCTGACTCTGAGTTTGTACTGGAATATTGGAGTAGTCACAAAATATTGGGGGAGCTTTGGGAATGGGGAGAGGAGAGAAGAGAGAAGAGAAGATGAGAGGGAAAGGGAGAAGAGGAGAGGACAGGAGGCCCCTGCAGCCTCGTGAAGGAGGAGAACCAGGGAAGCTCTGGCTACTCCAACAAGTGACCTTCTCCGCCTAGGACACACCAGCAGGTGACTTAGCACCATGGTGCATTTTACAAGTCAACACTCATGGGCCATGATACCCAGCCCTGCAGCCAAGCATTAGTCCAGATGTTTCTGTGAAGGTCTTTTTATAGATGAGATGAACATTGAAACTGGCACACTTTGTGGGGAGTGGATAATCTCCATTATGTGTGTGGATATGTGAGTCTCCTCCAGTCACTCACAGGCCTTCATAGAAAAATACCAACTGCAGCCGCTACAATCCCACAAAACCAACTGTGCATTTTCTCTTTCTGTCTCCTGTGCCTCCTTGTTTGGGCCTCTCTTCACCCACATGTGTATGTGCGCGCACACACACACACACACACACACACACACACACAATCTCTGTTGGTCCTTGTTATGGTTTGTGTCTAGATGTCTCCCCCAAAGCCTCAGGCAGTCATTGGGGGGAAGCTTGTCGGAGGTGGCTGAATCTAGATTGTGTGATGCTGGGACTGAGGGTGTGTGATCAGTTCATTGATTGGTTTGGCACCACCCTAATCCCAGCAGCCTTGATAGGGTATAAAAGGGGTAGAGAGATGCTGCTAAGGTCGGTTGTTGATGTTGCTGTCTTCTGCCTGCCATGAACTGTTCTCCTCTGCAAAGCCAAACTTGCCCTGGAACCAGCTGTGTATGGACTGAAATCTCCACACACACTGTGAACTAAATAAACAGTTCCTTCCTTAACTTTGGGTTAAGTATTTAGTTCCAGGAATGAGAAAAGTAACTCAGACAGCCCTGTTCCTCTGAGGAACCCTAACTAATGTGCTCCACCATAATGCTCCCTTCGCTGGGGTGACCATTCTGATTTAGAGAGCACTCAACATCCTGAAGCTTCAGCCTACTGGAGTTCAGGTGCCATGCTGTAGGTGACCTTCCGAGTGCTGATTCACAAGATGGAGTAGACAGAATATTTACAACCCAGGGAGCTAATCCAGGAGTCCTTTTGGCAAATAGGCTGGGAGCTCTGAAGTTGTACTAAGTTTTACATCTGCTCTGTTACATATTAAAGTTCCTGATCCTCCCCACTGGGTTTTCTGAAATTCAGTGTCAAGAGGTAGGAGTTCTGTTCTCCAGTCCTATTTTTACTACTTGCCCTCATACCTTGTGTAACTTCAACTTGTAAAATAAGTATAAGAGAATTCCATGAGGCCCTCTTCCCTCTTTTAGGGAAGAGTGTGAGTTCATAAATGGTAGCTGTGACTAATGAATTAAACTGTGAAATGGCCCGATCAGCCTTATTTCATTAATTTAGCTGTCCACTAAGTTATAGGTCTTATGTAAATTCTCTTAATAGAAGATTCTCAAGCTTTGGTCTAGTTTTTCTCTTCACTAACTTGTGAATGGCGCATAATCAAAAAGTAGTGCTTCTAGTGGATTTTTAAAACTACACTAAGAACATTTAATGTAAGATCTACCCTCGTGTCTTAGTTACTCTCCAGTAGCGGGAAAAAGTACAGAACACCCACAACTTGAAGAGGGAGAAGTTTATTTTGGTTCACGTCGTCAGTCCGTGGTCAGCTTATGCGGTCTGGGTGGAGGAGAGCTGCTCATTTCTTGGCAGCCGGGAGGTAGACATAGAGGAAGAGTGGAAGAGAGATGAGCCCTTCCAGGTCACACCCCAGTCAGCACCTTCAGCCAGGCCTCTCCTCATACCTCACTCAGCTACTGAGCTCCTTAGCGCAGGTGTCCTCTGGTGAGCATAGCGCCATGTTCCCACCACCTTTCCAAATCCCTGTGGCCCTCTGAGCACACGAGGCTTTTGGGGAACATTCCACTTTTAAAGGTTTTTGTATTTAGTTTTCTCTCATTGCTGAGGTAATACCCAACCCCTAAAATTAAGGCAGGAAAGGTTTATTTAGCTCACAGTGTGTGGGGGTTTCAGTCCATCATCAGCTGGTTCCACGCCAGGGTGGCAGGGCACAGGGGCAACAGTTCAAGGTGGCAGAAGACAGCAAGAACAACACGAGTAGAAGGTAGATAGAACTGTTTTTTTTGTTTGTTTTGGCAGTACTGGGGATCGAACTCAGGACCCTGCGCTTGCTAGGCAGGCACTTATTCTACTGAGCTATATCCCCAGCCCACGAGTAGAAGGTAGAGAAGCAAGCCTCTTTTCCTCACTTATATCATAGGCAGGCTACCGGCCCTAGGGCAGGTGCAGCACTCACACCATCTCTGCGCCCACCTCTTGCTCCGGGTGAGGATGTCTACAAAGTGAGGACCCTGGCCTCCTGCTGAATGACACAGTTAAACTTCTAAACTTCTCAAATTGACACAATGTATCAACTGTGACATACATGTTCAAGTACACACTGATTACATTCATCACAGGGAGTGGGTGTGTATAACACATCTTAAATCTTTTCACCCTGAAAGATGTTCTAGATCTAAACCATACTACCTCTTGAAAAAGTTAAGTTTACAAGGGAGCACTGTTACCTGCAGGACCAATGTTGTACAGCACATCTGCAATTTATTCATCTTGTATAATTGGCCTTTATACCACTTGGATGGTGTAGTGGATTGATAACTGGTGGTCAGCCTATAACCCCCAGCTGAACTGAGTAAGTGTGGTGCTGGGATGGGAGGCCCACCTGGGGATTGTTGCCAGCAGCATAAGAGGCAGAACTGGAGAAGGAGAGGCAAGGCTGTTGGGAGTGGAGAAAGACTGTTAGAACTGGTGGAAGCTGTAAGGAGCTGTTGATTCTGTTGGAGGAGCTTGTCATGCTGGCTTTCCTGATGAACTTGGCTGTTTTCATCCTCCAAGGGGCTTGGGACCTCGTTGACACTGAGAATGGCTTTGGTTCACTTTGGGGGAGCTCTAGTCCTCATTTTGAGCATTGCTTTCTGGCTCTGGAGGGGAAGATGGTGCACTGCTGGGCTCCTGAGAGGCTGCTACATTAGCTTTCCTGTTGGGAACTCAGCCATCTCGATCATTGGAGAAGCTTGGGACTTCACTGTTGCTAAGGATGGCTGTGGTACTTTTCGGGGGAGCTCTGGTTCTTACTTTGCACATTGCTTCCTGGCTCCAGTGCAGATCTCTCGACCTGCTATCATAGGCTTCATCCCGCTGGCACAGACTTCCTAGATTCCACCATTGTCCTTTGGGCCTTCGCAGCACAGACCCATGAAACAGGCCTGCATGAGATATTGTTATGGGCTCTGGGCCTCCAGTTGGATTCATGGGAGGCATTGTTACGGTCTCTAGGTCTTCAGCTGGACTCATGCAGGACATTTCCACGGGATCCAGGTTCTTGGCTAGTTTCCTCGGTCTTTGTGTGGACATATTTCCTGCACTCTCTTGTATATCATTCTTTGGGTGACTACTATAAATAATTTTATAAGATACGTGTCCTGTACTATATTGTTCTCCCTTGCAAAATATCCCCCAAACCAGTGCAGGTGGCTACTCTTCATTTTCCCTTCCTCAGCTCCTGGCACTCAGCATTTTATTCCCTGTTTCTAAGAGCTGAATTTTTCTAGATTACTGTCCTACAAGTGGAGTCATGTGGCATTTGCTCTTCTCTCCTTGTCTTATTTCACTTGGAACAATGTCCTTATGGTTGATTCAAGTTATATTCTTGAGCAGTTTGCTCCTTTTCAAAGATTTATTTAAAACATATAAAGGCAAGAAAGTAAAGCTTTCATTAGCCAGAAAGGGGTTCAGAGTAGGACACTTGAGAGGACTCTGTGTGGGGGGCCTTTTAAGAGGCTTAGCAGGAAGTTTCAGCCATTGTGTAAGCAGCACAAACTACCCTACAGGAGACTATGTATGTCTTAGGGTCCAATCCATGCAGTGTCGCCACAGAGTCATGCAGGGCTCAGGAGCCCTTGAGTGAATGACTTGCCTGATCGAGCCTTGGGGAGGTCCCAGACAGCTGAAGCACAGCTGGGCGCTGGTTCTGTAAGGTCTCTGGAGGGCCCTACTCAGCAGGCTCCATCCTGGGGCTGTTATCCTTACTGCCTATTAGAAGCCCAGCTCCTGTGTCACTAACTCCTATTACACTTTTACCTGTTTATGGCCATTGAGTTGCTTCCATGTAATGGGTAAATTACCTCCTGTTCTTCACCTTTTCCTGCTGCCTCCCCCCCCTGGCCGGCACTACCCTGCTGATCTTTTCATACTGAGTCTGACCACCCTGTAAGACCCAGAGTTTACTGTAGTCTTTCACCATCCATTCTGTGTTTCCAGCTTCTCCAACTTCATTTAAGTGCCTGGATAGCCAAGTGGTCCTTGAGCTACTGCTGCTTCAGTGGCTGAGTGGCTGAAAAGAGCTCTCTCCCTGACATCTCCCCAAGGGTGGCGATCTCATTGGTTGACCCTGCGCTCCCTCCCAGCAGCTGGCTGCTCTTATTCCCACAGCCCCAGGGTGGGATGGTCAGATCAGGGAGGCACAGTACCAGGCTCCAAGGCCATGTCTAGGAATTTCAAGGCTGGAAAGGATTTCTTGATTTTGTAGACTTTCATTCAACAAGTGTTTCAGAGCACCTACTTTATACTAAGCCCTTTTCTAGAAAGTGAAGATAAGATCTGAGTGTATCTACTCCATTAGAGGATGAACATGCCTGGTGACAAGCGACAGGTAGGCTTTGATAGTCTCCAAAACAAAGTGCAGTGCTGAACAACGCCCCAGTTCCTGAGGCTTTGCAATGTTAATATCTTGTACAATTTCTGGAGAAACACTACTAATGCTTCCTCTGTGTGTGTGTGTGTGTGTGTGTGTGTGTGTTTCTGGGGCTTGAACCCAGGGCTTTGGCACTTAGCTACAGCCCTAGCCCTTACAATTTTTTTTTTTTTTAATTTTGAGGCAGGTCTTACTAAGTTGCTAAAATACCCAGGCTGGGTTTCAATTTGTGATCCTCCAACCTGTGATTCCCAGAGTGCTAGGATTACAGACATGTGTTACTGCACCCAACTCTACTGGTGATTCCCTGGGGTACATTTTCTTTTTTTTTTTTTTTTCCCTGGGGTACATTTTCAAAGATAGAAGTTCAACATTATGGCATTTTTCCTTCTGGTTGTATAAAGGCAGATCCTCCAGGAAGACATGGGGATGATGCCGGTGTGGACTGGCTGGTGTGTACTTTCTAATTGATCACATCAGGGGGAAGGGCAGAGTTTTTAAAGAGAGTCCTTCATTCTCTCCAGGGAGCAGTGAACTGTGGTTCAAATCCAAACCTAGCCTGCTCTCTGGGCTTGTGCATAAAGTTTTCTGGAGCACTGTCCTCTGCCCCCACCTGGGTGTGTGTTGTTCACAGCAGCTTCTGCCCTGTAACAGCACAGCTGAGTAGTTCCCCAGCAGTGCTGTGGGCTGCAAAGCCACAATGTTTGTCAGGCATCTTACAGGAAGTTTGCAGATTCCTTCTCTGGAGCAGTGGTTCTAAGTGTGATCCCAGGCCAACAGCATGAGCATTACTGATTGCTTATAAAGAAGCCCAAGTTCTCCCCTGATCTCAGATCTGCTAAATCAGAAACTGGTGGGGCCTTCCTGGTGATGCAGACACTGGCTAGAGTTTGAGAACCACTGAACACCCAGTGATGTATAGTTTCTAGGAACTCAGCCTACCAGAAACTCAGGAACCTGCTGGAGTTTTGAACTCTTAGAACCTCCTCATTTGTTCACGTGATTGCTTAGAAACTGGATGTTGTGTGCTGTGAAATGTTGGCACAGGTATGTCAGGAGATGCTGTATGTGTAATGGTGTTCATGATTAAGAATTGTATTTACTGCAGAAAGTATCATTAACCAACCTTATAAACTGATGAGGGCTAATATTTATTTCATTGATTTATGAGCATCATATCAACATCCCTTTCTAAAGCTAAATGTCTCTAAATTTATTATCACAGTTGAGGAGACATTGACTGATGGCATACGTTAGCATGCTGTGATTACAGTCAGCGCTGGTGCAATCCCAGGAGACCAGGAATGAGTATAATTTACAGACTCCCACAAAAGACATGGAACAGTCTCACGGGATCCCTCACACCTGGGGTGGATTGTGAAGCTGCATCAGAGGCTACTGCCTGGTGGCCACTATTGGTCTCTGGCTCACTCTGCTTCATAACAGAGCATCATAGAGTGGTAATTCATGAACAACAGACATTTATTTCTTACAGTTCCAAAGGCTGGGGAGAGCAAGGTCAAGGGATTGCATGTGGTGAGGGAGTTTCTAGCTGCTTTATAAACATGGTGGAGGTCCCATGTCCAGATAGAGAGAGAGAGAGAGAAGGATAAAGAAAGAAAGAACAGAGACAGAATGAGAGAGAGCAAGAAAGGACTGAACTTGCTTTTATATAAAACCACTGTAGTGGTTGATGCATTGTGTCAACTTGAGAAGTTTAGAAGTTTAACTCAGCAGGGGGCAGGGTTGTCACTTTGTAAACATCTGAGCTTGTGGAGGAGGAGGGCACAGAGGCGGTGTGGGTAGATAACTGGCATAGAGTAGAAGGGAGGAAAAGAGGCTTGCTGTGCCCCCTTTGTGCTCTTGCTGCTTTGCTGTCTTCTGTCGCCTTGAAGTGCTTCCTTTTGCCCTGCCACCCTGCCTTGGAGCCAGCTGGTTATGGACTAAAACCTTCACAAACTGTGAACTAAGTAAACCTTTTTTCCCTTAATTTTGGGTGTCGGATATTTTGTCCCAGCAAGAAGAAAAACATAAACAAGACAACCACTCTATGATAATGAACCAATCCTTCATTGTGTTAGTCACTTTCCTGTTACTGGGATGAAATACTCACCATCCACAACTGAAAAAAGGATAAGTTCACTTTGGCTCAAGATTCTACTCAATCCATGGTAGTCAGCTCCAAGGCTAGAAGGCACGGTGGAGGGAGATGGGCACCACCTGCAGTCAGGAAGCAGAGAGACAAGGGAGAAGCAGGAACAAGAATGCATCCTTCCAGGTCAGACTCCCAGTGACAACCTCAGACCAGGCCTCACTTCTAACAGCACATTCAGCTGCCAGTTCCTGCATGGATGGATCCACTGTTTTTATCTTGGATGACCCAGCCAAGTATCCAAGTAAACTATCTGTCTCCTAGGCAGGGGATTACAGTGAGGGTGCTGCTCTGTCTGGCTCCTGGTTTACCTGGAAATCCTGCTCAAGGTTGAATGCAGGTTAAATCAGCCCTGGCCCTCTCAGCCTGCTCCTGAGTGGCCAGGGAACTGGGGAATCACATCAACACCTGTGGGCCACCAGTGCCACCCCAGGCTACTGACCGTGTGGCTGCAGGTGTAGCTAGGTGGCCAGGCTTCCTGCTGCAGCCCCATTTCCTGAGTTCTGCTCTGTGAAGTGGCTGCCTCCTCAGCAGCTGTCCCTACATCATCTTCACACAAACTGAGGCTCCCCATCCATCACTGTCCACCTTCCTTTAGCCTCAGTTCTTCCCCACCTTGCGCAGACATTTCCAGCTCTGCAGAGTGTATTTCCTGTGTATCTTTGTCTGTCCTCTGGACCATATCTCTGCCCGGGTTTCCCCCAGCCACCCGGAGGCAGAAGCACCCGAGCCCCAGAGCCTATCATTCCTGCTGCATTGGACCCTCAGCTAAGCAGAAGTCAGAAACAGGAAGGGGGGAAAAGGCAGTAGGAAAAGATGCAGCTATTTATGCTGCTTCAGAGTCCTTCCTCTGAGGCCTGGAAGCCAGGTGGGTGCGGCCCCAGGAAAACTTCTACCTGTCCAGAAACTTGAGATCAGGACCGTGTAGAATCCTGCCCCGAGGTTTGCTATGGTTGGGATCTGGATTGTCCCTGAAAGGTCCCCCTGGCAAAGGTGTGGCCTGGGTAAGCTCCTCTTGCAGGAGGAAAAACCTTTAAGGGTGGGGCCCAGTGGGATGTTGTGGCTTGAAGAGGATAGGGGACCCTCAGTCTCTCTCTCTCTCTCTCTCTCTCTCTCTCTCTCTTTTTCTTTTTCTTTCTCGTTCTAGTTCTCTCTCTCTCTTTCCTTCTTTCTTTCCTTCTTCCTTCCTTCCTTCCTTCCTTCCTTCCTTCCTTCCTTCCTTCCTTCCTTCCTTCCTTTCTTTCTTTCTTTCTTTCTTTCTTTCTTTCTTTCTTCATGAGATCAATGAATTTGTTCTGACACAGGTTTCTGCCATAGTGTACTGCCTCTCCAAAGGCTTAAAGGCTCTAGCCTTGTGCTCTCTAAACTTGTGAGCACAAATAAATCTTTCTTTCTTATGAGCTGATTCATCACAGCTATTCGTTTTAGTGACAGCTAGCTAACTAACACAGGGCTACACTGTGGAGAATATTTGGGAGAGATTGTGGACTGGCATGTTCATTTCAGGTTCTAGAAAGAAATAACAACATGGGAAAGAAAAAATAATGAGGAGCTATTGAGGAAATCATGTTAACAATGATTATTTAAATGACCCCTTATGGTAGTCTAACATGCACATTAAAAGAAGTCCATTTAATTTTGAGACAAGTGTTATTCAATGACAGAAATTAAATAGGGCCCAGAGGTGTCCCACCTTCCCATGTGCTGCTTAGGTAGTTTGGCCTAAAGCCAACTAGACAGACATTAGCTTGTTACAAGAAGAGAGTGGGCAGCCCACTTTGGACTTTTTGGTATCAGGAATAGAACTCAGGATCTTGCACTTGTGCCGCTGAGCTACATCCCCAGCCCTGCTATGGATGTTTTATCAAGTGCACAGTTTGTGTGTCTCCCTGTCCACAGCTGACACGTTATGAAAACACTGAGTGCAAACAGAATTGTCCTGAGTCATGCAGCATTTCACATGTCCTTGGAGACTTATTTCCATTACATGCACTTGAAGGGTACATGTATGTGAAGCATGGTGCTGTTTTCTCTGTATTATCAAACAATGCATACGTGGACATAGAACATGTCTTCAGTATGGGAATTTAGTTGAGGAACCATCAGGACAAAAATGTCTAAAAAAGCTCACTGAAGAGGAGAGGATGATGAAAAGAATGCTGAGAAACCCCACTTTGGAGGACTTTGTACAGCTCTTCTATACTGAGATCTAGAGGTTCACGTCTGGAGCGTGCTTGAGTAAGATGTATCTGTAGAAAGTCTGCCACTACTAGATGGCAACATTAATCTGTCTTAGCTGCTCTTTGGAGCCCCCAGGAGAGTCTTCCAGTCGGAAATCTGTGGTAGGCTATTAGAAAATAATAAGGCTGCTTACTGTTCACAGATCGTGGAAGCAGTCTCTTTATGACTTCATAGTTGGATCTCTTTAGTAATGATAATATTGATAATCACAAGACCATATTTCATCAAATCAGGGTTCCACTGATTATAAGATGCACCATCACAATTTGACACAGGACTAGGATGCCAAAGCTTGTCACGTGTACTGGCGACGCATTAAGAAATCAGCAAAATATGCATCTTAGGACTGATGCGATACAGAAACACCTGGAAACTGCTGAGCCTTCACCATGTACCCAGCAGTATGGGGTTGATCACATCAAACATTCTCAACAGTGATGCCTACTACAGCGATGAGACCTACCATCAGCTGCGTTTTATAATGAGAAGAACTCAGGAATCCGGGGAAGATGGCGACCGGGTGAGCAGCAAGGGAGCGAACCTCCTTAATAAACACCACCAGCTCGAGACAGACTTGGTGAGCGTGAATGCCGGAACCTCGGCTGGGAAGT
>PVLD010008397.1:0-84306 GCA_004027595.1 Dinomys branickii
AGCGTGGGAATATAAACTAAGAGACATGAAGGAAATCTGTTCAAAAACAAAGAACAGATGGGACGAGGGAAAGGAGAAAAGAAAGAGACAAAAATGTATGTATGTATATATGAATATACATATATGCAGGAGGGCTAACATGGTTCTACTATTGTATTATATCACTTAATGCTAAGGAATAATTGATGACGGGTTATTTTATCAATGTTGTATGTCTGTATGTGTTATCCTGAACACACACTTCGAAGATATCAATATGCAAAGCAGCAACTATTGGTGTTTTTGTTTTGTTTTGTTTTGTTTTGTTTCTTGTCTTTGGTTTTTTTGTTTTTTGTGTTTTTCTGTTGTTGAGAGGATTAATTGTCTGACCAATTATGCACGTCTGTATCTGGGTTCATATATATACACTTCGAAGATATCAATAGGTAAAGCAATAACCACTGTTGAGATCATGTCACCTTGTCTGTAGATCAGTTGTGATTGTACTATTTTTTATGCTAATTTGTGTCTGTTTTTTAATATGTTTTTGTGCTTTTATTTAAAAAAAAAAAAGATGAAGCACTGACCTTTCTAAGGTGGAAAAGGCCCAACATTGTCTATTTTTCCAAGCTGTCACCAAGGTGACTTGGTGTTCTCCAGGAATTTTGGCATATCAGAGGGTCAACATTGGTCTCTGTTAATAACAGGTAGGATATTTGAATTCAGCCACTACTATTTTTAGATTGTACTCACCTACAGAGATAGCCAGTGATAGACTAGGTTTGGGCTTTTCTCTTCTCATCCTTTTCAGTGGGATCACAACTCCTAACAACTACAGCCAGATCCAGGAAAGGGCTACTGACGCTGCCATATCAGGTGATAGATACCTACATCACCTATATATCCATGTAGCTTCTTCATGTCCCTCTAGTTCATGTGAACATCTCCAGTTTATAAAGGCTGGGTCTTAGTACTACCCAATTTTATGATCCAGCTCATGGTCCCTCAGTGCTCCAAGGTCAACTGCTTCATCTCTAACAAAGCTGAACTATTCCTCTGAGCAAACTTAATTCTCTGACTTGCTCCAGGCTCCTAGCAACCTCAGTGAGTGGCATTTCTGTTGTATTTCCCACGGAACATAATCTGTAGGTCTTCAAGGTCAACACTTTTTAAAAAAAATAACAGTATGACCAAGTCCCTAGTCACTATCTGTCATTGTCTGTCAGGGCAAACTCAGTCATCTCCATGCCACTCAGCATTTGCAGGCTTCTAAAAGCCACCTTAACAATGAGTTTGCTTTATCCTATAGACTGCCTGGTGCAGTAGATATCCTTCTCAAATGCCTTTCAGAGACTGTTAATTTTTCCTTGTCTTGTCTTACACACTGGCTAGGTTGATTATGCACCCTAAGGAATAGTCACCTAGCACACTCCAGCTTTGCTTTCTAGTTCCGTGTGTGTGTGTGTGTGTGTGTGTGTGTGTCTAACTAGGAATTAAAAGCAGAAACTTTCCATTGAACTGTATCCCCAGTCTGTTTTTGATTTTTATTCTGATGCAGTGTCTGTCTATGTCACTAAATTGCTTGGCTGGGCTTCGCCTTTGGTATCCTCCTATCTTAATCTCCCAGAGTGCTGGGATTACGGGTATGTACCACCATGGCTGGCTCTTGCTAATTCTACATCTCCTTTGACATAGTCATTCATTCTTTATTATGTCGGATATATTTGGCCCAAGTGTGGCGGACTGACAACTGGGGGTCAACTTGTATCACCCAGCTGATTTGAACCAGGCTAGTGCTGAGTGTGGGAGGCCCGCCTGAGATTATTGCTGGCCGCATAAGAGGCAGAACTGGAGAAGAAGAGGAGAAGCTGTTAGAAAAGCTGTAGGGAGCTGTTGTTTTTCCTAGAGGAGCTTGTGGTGCTGGTTTTCCTGATGAATTCTGTTCTTATCATTGAAGGAACTCAGGACCTCACTGGTGCTGAGAATGGCTATCATTCACTTTGAGGGAGCTCTGGTCCTCACTTTGAGCTTTGCTTCCTGGCTCTGGAGGGGAAGATGGTGCACTGCTCAGTCTCCTGAAGAAGCTTGTTGCATTGGCTTTCCTGATGGGAATCAGCTTCCTTCATTATTGGAGGAGTTCGGGACCTTGCTTCTGCTGAGCATGGCTGTGGTACTTTGCAGTGGACTTCTGGTCTTTACTCTGAATGTCACTTCCTGGCTCCAGTGCAGATCCCTCAGCCTGCTAGCGCAGATCCTTCATCCCCCTGGCACAGACTTTCTAGTTTCCACCACTGACCTCTGGCCCTTTCCATCACAGTTCCCATGAAACAGCCCTGCACGAGGCATTGTTATGGGCTCTAGGTCTTCAGCTGGACTCACGCAGGACATTACCATAGGAGTCAGGCCCTCAGCTGGATTCCTGGGTCTTTAGTGTGTCAACAGCTTTCCTGTGCTCTCTGTGTATATGACTCTTTGGGTGACTATTATAAATAATCTTATAATTAAGTGTCCTATATTGCATTGTTCCCTTTTCAAAACCCCAAACAACAACACTCAGTTATGGTTAAATTTTTTTTTTTTTTTTTTTTTTTTTTGCGGTACTGGGGATCGAACTCAGGACCCTGCGCTTGCTAGGCAAGCGCTTATTCCACTGAGGTATATCCCCAGCCCCCAATTATGGTTAAATTTAATCCAATTATTTGCCTAGTTGTCATGATATCAGATGGAGGTAGTGCCTGAGTGGGACACTTGTTACTTTCCTGGAAAGGCCTCATGGTATTCACTAGCAGAGGAGAAATAGTGCATCTTAGTAGTGAAGAGGAGGACACACCTCAGTCCCTAAGGGTTCAGGGGGGCATTCTACAGAGCCAGATTCTTTAGGGTCATCTACCTGCATATTCCCTTCTCATATTTTAAGGTTCCAGGTTTTTCCACCCAGAGTTTTCCCTTTGCCAGTACAGATCCACCTTAACTGATCATTAAAACTGGCTCATTCAAGCCTTCAGGCTGCTGCTTCGTCATGTCTGGTCTTCCACTGAAAGAGGTAAAATCATCACAGGCTACAAAGAGGCTCTCTTGTTAGAGATCAGCTGACTGTTAGTGACCCCTAATTTCTCATATTCCTTTTACAAACAGGCCATATAATTTTGTAATAAACAACTCTGGGGCCATCAGAGATGCTTCTTGCAGCAGGGATGTGACCCAGGTTTTTGCGGCTATTGCAAAGGAAAATGTATGAAATTTTAAGTACTTTTGGTTCTTATAACTAAGGATATAATCTGCCCTGGTCCAATTTAGAAGGTGTGAATATTCTTCTACAACCTCTTTATTGAGAATGAAGTGCTGTTTCATGAATGACAATTCCCTCCATGTAACTTTTCTAACATTTCAGAATAGAAGCTCTTCTCTGTCAGAAGAAAAATAAAATTTTGTCCCTCTGCACCTTAACTGTCACCTATTATAATCCTTGTGTCTATTTTTATCTCAAATAATGGTGCATGGCCATTGTGTCATAGTGGCATTGCAATAATTCTTCTCTCAACAGACAAACAGAAAGACAGAAGTTCCTTTATTTTAATGCAATGGATCTTTGAGAAGTTAGAGGTAAGAAGAAAAAGGTGAGCCTCTCTTAATTTTAAGTCTTTTTGAAGAACTGTTCGTGATACTCAATAGGCTGGTAAAGTCAACATCAAAATAAAATACAAGAAAACCTAGTCAGGGGTCAAAAGATCTACCATTCAATCTAATGGAGCTACTAGCAGGAATCAGAGTAACTAGAGAAAAAACACGAAGAAGTGAGGGCAAAAACTCCAAATCTTGTGTACTTCCAGTTGATAAATGTTCCTTGTCAAAAGAAAAATTTAACTTTATAAAATCGTACCATAATAAAATATTCATTGTGGATGGCAGAGTCCAAGATCAGAGGAGCAATTACATTTTCCTCAGCGTGTATTTGTGTATTTAATTTAATTTAGGAAGGCGATGTTGGATATTTTTGAACTCTGTTAAAAACTTGAGAATATCAGAAATTATGCCACTCTACTATAGCCATATGTTATAGTATTTCACGTTTTAGTTTTAACTAATATTTTCTGTACTTCTATATTACTGCTTATTGGGGGCTGGGGATATAGCTCAGTGGAGTAAGTGCCTGCCTAGATAGCAAACGCAGGGTCCTGAGTTCGATCCCCAGTACCGCAAAAAGAAAATTATATTACTGCTTATTTTAAGGTTCACAATTTTTAACATTAACTTGCACATACCAATTGCTTATGGGCTTGTTTGAGGTTTTTCTTTTAATATTTTCTCTGTGTGTTTGGGCTAGTTGAACTATTTGATAGATACTTCCATGTTGATTTCTATAAGGATATTAGCCAGTTTTATATTTTAAGTTTAGTACTTTGGGAAAAAACGAAGAATAGAATTTGGCCCAGTGGCTACTAATATGCTGGGAGAAGCAAAAATTCTCAAAAGAAATTGAGTAATTTGTCAGAGTGATTCTTCCAGACTTCTGAGATAGTCTCACATTCCTCGAGACAATCAGGTAACTTACACTTCTCTTCTCGTCTCTATTCACAGGTTTCAGCATGTCAACCCAGTTTTAAAAATTAAACCCACGAGAAGAGCACAGTTCATCTCAAACCCTGCTTCTCAAGAGAACAGCAGTGTGGACTGAATAAAGAACCCTCCCTCTGGAATCCATGAAGTCAGGGCCAAAGGAAGATTAAAACATAGCTAAAACTAATGCCAGTAAATTACCATAAGATGCTTGCACATCTTGTGAGCTAAATCCCTAGTGGGTAAGGTAAATGTTGTATGCTTATTTTATACAACTTCTGGTTGATTCAAAATGATTTTTAAAGTAAGGTACAAATCGTGGGTATTTTCAGCAAGGTTTCTATCTCTTCTAAAACCAAAATCACTTATTCAACCTACATGAAAGTGGCGGAAAGTTCTTTCCCTTTACCCTAGGCTTATCCTGAAGTCTGGTGTCTACCCTAAGTGTATTCCCTAACCAAAGTAGGGCTAGAAGACATACCCCACATTTCTCAGTTTGAAATCTACCAGAAGAACACATTCTATTTGTGGTATCATTTTTTTTTTCATTTTCTTAGACAAAGGGTAGCAAAATGTAGTGATGTGACATTAACCTACTTCATTACATGGCATTTGTCTAAAAATATTACATAGGTCAATTTCCACAGGAAAAGGGCCTTTATGTGTACCATTAAGTCCCTGATGAGTGAGCTGTACTGTTGTGTAATTAATCTTTGCTACCACATAACTGAGTTAGCACATTTAATTTTGCAGGAAAATAAACTTACTTTAAAAGGTAAAGAGAAATCATCCTAAAGCTTGACAAGTCTGAGAGTCAGAAATGAATTTATCTAGGTGAAATGGAGATAGGGTTGGGGGACTAGCAGAAAACAGCCAGCTCCATTTCCTAGGGCTTGGAGACTTGTTGCTAGGCAATACCCACTACAGTGGATTTTAGCAGTGTAAAAAATATGAAGCATAATTCAGTTATAGAAACAATAAAAGGCCCTTACGTTTTCAGAGGAGGTTGCAATAATACATAATTTTAGACCCAAGCCCCTCCAGAACTCACACGAGAGATTCAGAGCAGCAGCAAATTATTCAGATTTATGAAGGGATTGTAGGAGATTAGCAAGAACCTGACACAAAATTGGGTTAAGCTTCACAGCCATCCATCACTCCCCTGGAGCAGGACAATAACCATGAGCACAATAATGTTACAAGGAACCACATGTACACAGGAGATTTATTTCACCAATATAATACTATTAAATCAAAACTGGATTTAGAGTTCATAGAATGTTTCATTCACATAAAATTGCTACTAAAGTTAACAGATATTTTCCACTGAAAAAGGGAACTATGAAATACATCAAATATATCCCCCATTTGCATGTACAAATACATTTGTACTGGCAATACATGCTTTCTGTGCATGAAGCATGAAATTACTAAGGTTCTGAGCTAATTTGGGGGACTTTTTGTAAAAGTATTCTGAGTTTGAATAATAAGTCATTCGGATGCTGATCTGTGAAACCCTCTTAAGGCACATATAAGTGATATAGATCTAAGATTAGTATGTAAGGAAAGATTAGTTTCTGAAGAAGAATATAGTCAGGGTCAATATTAATTGTGTTGATAAAAATATGAGACCTGCAGTGAACACAAAGACATTCTCACCTGGTTCTGCAGCTGAAATTGAATTTGGGGGTCATTAATGTATAATTTTATATAGTTGCCTGTAATTTTATCAGTAGGGTGAACCCAGGCCTTTGTTAGGGCCACTACCTATTTCGGCTATTTTACATACCAAGGAATTACTATATGAATTAGTCTAGACACTTTTTGAAGTATTGGAGATTAAACTCAAAGCCTTTGCACTGAGCTACATTCCCAACCTGTTTTTATTTTGAGACAAGGTCTTGCTAAATTACTAAATTGCCTAGGCTAGGCTTGAACTTTTGATCCTCTGTGCCTCTGCCCCGCCCCCAGCATGCTGAGATTACAAGATTAAATGCTCCCCCATTCCCCAATGCTAGAAATTTTTGATGACTCTTTTACCTCCATTCAGTTTATTAATAGAGTAACAGGTGTGCTATTATTCTTCTACCTATGCGTATACCTCCTTTATGCCTACAGACATGACATTAGCAACTAAGAGGAGACCTGTCAGAATTAGATACTTCCAAAACTTCTATGAAAATGTCAGGGTTCATTTAGAACAATACTAACAAAGCCTAATAGATCAGAAACAGTGTGCTATTGCCCAGACTAGGCAAGGACTGGTGAGCCTGAGAGAAGACGCAGACTTGGGAAAAGGGGCAGGCATTGAGGCTAAAGTGATTTTCACACTCTTGTTGCTGTTCTTGTGAAAAGAGATGCATTAAAAAGTGCCTAACAGCACAGAGCTGAAAGTGATGGAGATCCACATCTCCCTCTGCTCACTAGGTATAAAGTAGCCTCACTGAGGTCTGCTGTACCTTGCGCCAACTTGATCAAATGGCTGCCATGTGAGAAGAACGAGGGTTTTCTGCTATGTCTGACTCATCTACTGTTTCAGAAACATGTGGCTGAACAACAGAACCTTTCCTGTGCATTGAGTGGTATAGGGTATCTGACAGATAAGTAGAAGCTCCCAAGAATTCAGAGATTGGATGAAGGTAGGGGCAGGGTAGTAACCATGACCTCATAACCACAGTGTATAGGATATCTGAAGGGGCCTAGAGGGAAGAAACCACTGTCTGAAATCTGTCAGGGTGTCTGGTCACCAGCAGGTCCACTATGCATACAGTGCCCACCTAGGATCAAAGAAAATTAATGTGTCTGCTGGAGAAGGAGGCAGAACTCTCTAGTGAGCCGTTGCACGTTGGTAGTGTATAACTATGGTAACAGGCTGCTTTTTCTACAGTGACAGCTTTCAGCTCTGTTAGGTCAGTTAGCTCTTCCTCAAAGGCAGAGTGTAAGGTATATGTTGCAAAGATTGCTTAACTTCTTAGTCAAGCAAATGTAGCCTTTAATCTTATTCTTAAAGGAACAGACTCTCTGCTTCCTCCTTCTTCCTGCTCCACTCTTGTACATTACTAGAGTTTTAGTAACCACGTTGGACCAGGAAGAGCCTTTTAGGATGGAACCTACAAGATGAGAAAAATTTCTTCTGCAAATCAAATATCTGATAAGGAGTCAATATCTAAAGTTTGTAAAGAACTGCTACAACTCAGGAGCAGAAAAAGGGACAAGGGATCCCAGTAGCCATTCTTTCAAAGAAGTCACACAAGTCCCCAACAGATATATGGAAAGGTGTTCATCAGGATATTGCAGGTTAAAATCACAGAAATATAACCTCCTATGTATTAAGATGAGTATTATTAAAAAAGAGATAAATGTTAGAGAGAGTGTGGGGATATGGAACCCTATCATACTGTTGGTGGGAATGCAAATTGGTAATAAAAGAAAGAATTTTTAAAATAATTGAATAAGTTAATAACAGAACTACCATAGAACTCAGAAATCCCTTTCTGTTTGTACATCCAAAAGAAATAAGTAAGAAAGACATCTATACTTCCATGTCCATTTCAGAATGTTTCACAGTAGTCAAGGTGTGGAAGCAACCTACGTATCCATAAACTATGGGAAAATGTGTGTAGGTGATAAAATATTCTGAGTCTCATAAAGAAGAACCTGCCCTTTACCACACCAGGGATGGACCTAGAAGACATGTTTATAAAAGAAATAAACCAGGCACAAAACCAAAAATATTGTATGGTCTCATTTATATAGGACAGAAGCGGTCAAATACACAGAGATAGAGAATAAAAAAGTGGTTACCATGAGATGTGACAGGAATAGGGAGACGCTATGTAGGCTGAAGAAGCCTAGAGATAGAAAAGGAAGGCTGTAGTTACGTTTGCATTTTTGGTGCATAGTTTAGCTTCTCCTGTCATTGTGAAATGCTAGACATGTTACTCTGTTCAGTGCTGTCTGTAAGTAATCCATAAAATTATGTTATAAACAGTATAGCAAGCCACAAGTGTGCACTATAATATGTATTAAAAGATGTTTTTAAAAGTTACACTTCCAAACAAATGCCAGACGTCATGAATATGAAAAGATCAGACCAAGGCATTGTGTATAATCAAGGAATATCAACACAAGAGAGTTCCTTATGGTCTTCCAGGTGGCATCAAACTCCTTAGCAGTGCAGTTCCAGCCCAACACTCTACCACTCTGGTTCTTAACCTCCGTGAGAACGTTGAATCCATACTCCAACTGGCAATGCTGTTGGGGCAGGGCAATACAGGCTTTTTGGACCGTACAACTTTGCCCACATGTTGGACTTACAGCTATAGGATTTAATGTTTGCCCTGCTGGATTTTGATCTTGTTTCTGTCCCATTGGTTTCTACCTCCTGTGCCTCTCCTTTGGAACAGGATTGTTGATCCTGTGCCATTGTATGTTGGCAATGTTCAACTCTTTTTTATTTTACACGGGCTCACAGCTAAGAGCTTGGTTTCACTCACAGAAGAGATGATGGACTCCAACTTTTCAGCAACAGCTGAGCTCTTAGGATTTTGGCAACTCTTGGAGATGGATTGTTATGGTTGATACATTGTGTCAACTTGGGGAGTCCAGAGATTTGGCTGAGTGACTCATCAGGAAGGCAGGGTGCTTACTTTGTGCACATCCTGAGCCTGTGCAAGAGGAAGGCATGGAGATTATGTGAGAGCTACATGCCCCCTGGGTGGGGGTAGGCTGTTTACAATGTAAGGAAGAAAAAGAGGCTGCTTCCCCGCCATGCCCCTTTTGCTCATGTGGTTTTTGCTGTGTGCTACCGCCATGAGCATTTGCCCTCTGCATGTGCCACTCTGCCTCGGAACCAGCCAAGTATGCACTGAAACCTCCACAAGCTGTAAGCTAAATAAATCTTTCCTTCCTTCATTTTGGGCATGAAAAGTAACCAAGACATGGATTAAATGTATGTTGCATAAAGAGATGCACATGAACCTTTGGGCGGCCCAGGGAGAAATGTTACTGTTTATACCTGGATGTCCTTGCAAAGACTCATGCTTGTAGTCAGGGTCTTTGAAAGGTGATTGGATTGTCCGGGTGTTCCAGCTGATTTGCTTTTAGGAGATAGGACCTGGTCAGAAGAGGCAGGTCCTGGGAATAACCTGGAAGGCTGTGTTTCTCCTGCTTTCTTCTGCTTTTTCTGCTCTCTGGGCCCATGACATGGACAGTTTTCGTCCACCCAGACCCTTCCACCATGCTGTTCTCTGCCTTTGAACCTGATGAACATGAGCTGAAACTGCCAAATGTCAGCCAAAATAAACCTCTCCTCCTCCAAGCTGTGTATGTTGGGTTCTGTGTCCCAGTGACAAGACAGAGATGAAGACAGGTTTCAAAAAGAAATGTTGCAAAGGGTACTCAGGAAAGAATTGTCATGGAGGATTCTCAAGGAGGTAGGAGGAAGGCATATGTCAAGAATGCCACTGAATTTAAAAGTGTATTAATTTTCACTAAAGATTAGATAATGTGCATTGGTTCAGTTACTGGCATTTTGGGTTCTGGGAAAGGTTTTGATTCCTTTAGCAGTTTGGTAAAGGGTAGTACTTGAAGAAAGACTGAGTTTGTAGTGAACAAAGAGGAAAGAAATAGTTTTAATTAGGAAAGCAAAACAAAATCCATTGAAATGTATCACACAAGTTAAAAACTGAGTGTTTATAAGAGTCCTAAATAGGGAATCTCATATCACCAGTTTCCAACTCCTTAGTAGTACTTCACTAACTTTCTGTGTTATTTGCTTTTTATCTTTCACTCAACTAATGCAATGTACCATGCTGACTGACAGGCATGCATCACAGCAACATGGCATACTTAGGATAAATCCCACTTGATCATAATGTACAATCTCTGCATAAGGGACTGATGATATAGTCCAGTGGAATAAGTGCCTACCTGGCAAACACAAGGTCTTGGCTAGCACAAGGTCCTTTGATCCCCAGTCCTGCAAAAAAAAAAAAAACCAACATAGTGGTGCACACCTGTAATCCCAACACTTGGGAGGCTGAGGCAGGAGCATCGTTGTGAGTTCGAGGCCAGCCTGGGCTACAAAGTGAGCTCAAGGCCATCCTGAACTGCATAGTGAGACCCTGTCTCAAAAAAAAACCTTTACATGAGCTTTTTACTTCAGTTTTGTAATATTACACTGGAGATTTTTATGCCAGTATTCATCACAGATATTGCCTGTAGTTTTCCTTTTTCTGACCATCTTTGTCTGACTGCCCTCATAAACTGTATTTGGAGGTACAGTGACACCTTGGGTTACGAGTAACTTGTCCATGAGTATACCACAAGATGAGCAAACATTGCTAATATATTATAACTTGATAATCACGTGATGTATTGCAACACAAACAGTACATGATGCCAAACACCACGATATGATCGCAACTGAGCCAATAGTTCTCTCTCCTGTTTCTCTGTTTCTGTCTCTCTATCTGTCTTTCCTTGTCTTTCTCTGTGTCCGTTTTTTCTGTCGGTCTCCCTCCTTCCCTCTCTGCAGGATTGTGGGCAATCATCTCCCAACAGCAGGAAGTTATGGAGGAAATCACATCCGCAGAGAGGAGGAGAAAGAGGCAGAGGAATCTCTCACTTCAAACGAAATTAGGAAAATATGTAAAATATGGGAAACGTGCAAAATTTTGCAGAAAAGCCCCACTTGAGTAAGGCTGTAGCAATGTGAATAATGAATCTGTTTAATGACAATTTAACATCCCATTTCTGTGAAATCCACAAAAGGAGGCAGATGCAAGTGCCACTAGATAGATTCCTTGATAAGTTTGTAGCAAGAGATTCCACTCCAGTTGACAGCAGTGATTTTGTTAGTGATAGTGAAAGTGGTCCCACACAATAACATTCCTCCCTCTTATCTTCCTCACACCAGGCAGGAAGGTTTTCAAAGGTGAGTGTAAGTTAATTTGTTTCTTTTTGTTTATATTTTGTATTTTATTCATTGTTTTGCTTTATATTACAATATTGAGATCATTTTTATATGAATTGTTTGGGCTGTAAAATGAATCATCTAAGTTTCCATTATTTTTTATGGGGAAATTTGCTTTGACATTCAAGTGTTTCGGATTACAAGCATGTTTCTGGAATGAATTATGTTTGCAAACCAAGGTTTTACTGTATTTCCTCTAGCATTTTCTGGAAGAGTTTCAGAAGTATTGATAATAATCCTTCTTTGAACATTGGATAAACTCACCTATAAGTGAATCCATCTGACCTTGAGCTTTTCATTTTTAGAAAGGCTTTAATTACTTCTCCAATCTCTCCAATCTGTCTACTCAAGATTTTATTGTTTTTCTTTTAGATTCAATCTTCATAGGTTATATTTTTCTAGAAATTTATCCATTTCCATTGAGTTTTCCAAATTTTTGGTATATCACTGTTCATAATGTTCTTTATTACCCTTTTTTATTTCTAAGGTATCTGCTATAAGATCTTCACTTCGTTTTGATTTTAATTATGAGATTCTCATTTTTAGGTGAAGTTAAGTGGGTATTGATTTTGTTTATTTCTTCAAAGAACTGCATCTTGGTTTTATTGATTTTTTTCTGTCTTGTGACTTACTTGGGTGCTGATCTTTATTGTTTCTTTCCTTCTAGTAACTTTGGGTGTAGTTTATTATTCTTTCCTGGATTCTCGAGGTATAATGCTGGTCTCTACATATGAGATATTTCTTCTCTTTTAAAACAGGCAATAATTGTTATTTTCCATCTAGAATTGCTTTTCCTGCATTGCATAGGCTTCTATGTTTGTTTTTATTGTCACTTGCCTCAAGAGTTTTTAAAACTTTCTGTGATTTTCTTTTTTGGTTGCCCTATTGGTTATTTAGAGACATGGTATTTAATTTCCATGTATTTATGGTTTTCTAAGATTTTTCCTGCTGTGAACTTTAGATTCATACCACAGTGATAAAAACCTTATGCAGATGTAATTTCAATTTGTTAAGACTTATTTTGTGGCCTGCAATATAGTCTTTCCTGGAGAATGTGTCATGTGTACTAGAGAATAACATAACTTTGCTCTTGGTGGATGGTATGTTCTATATATGTCTAAACTACAACTTTAATGCTAAGCAATAATCGATGATGGGTTATTTGATCAATCTTGTATGTCTGTATGTGTTATCCTGAACACACACTTCGAAGATATCAATATGTAAAGCAGCAACTACTGGTGTTTTGTTTTTTTGTTGTTGTTGTTGCTGTTGTTGATGTTTGCCTGTTTTGTTTTTTTTCTTTGGATTTTTGGTTTTTGTGTTTTTTCTGTTGTTGAGAGGATTAATTGTCTGACTAAATTTGCATGTCTGTATATGGGTTTATATATTTACACTTCGAAGATATCAATGGATAAAGCAATAACCACTGTTGAGATCATATCACCTTGTCTATAGATTAGTTGTGAATGTACTATTTTTTATGCTAATTGGTGTCTGTTTGTCAATATGTTTTTGTACTTTTATTTTTTTAAAATAAAAAAAAATAAACTACAACTTTAGTTGAGTATTCACTCCATAATTTTCTTTATGGTTTGTCTATCCATTGTTTTTTAATTTTAAAAAGAAAAAACCAAAATGACAACAAGAAAGACAAAAATAAAACAACACAAAAACAATAAAATGATACAGAATTTCCAAACAAGATGACAGAAAAATAACAACAGTTGTTGTATTGCATATTGTTATCTTCAAAATAGTTGCTCAGATTACTAGATGTAAGAATGTAAGGCTGATCAAACAAAGAGAATAAAAAACACTAGATGATACAGAGCTTCACTAAACAAGATGGTGGAGTTCAACAATAGCTATTATGTTGCATATTGTTGGCTTCAAATTAGTCTTTCAGATTACCACATATAAGCAAGAACTGAAAGGTACAATAGATAATGTGCAAGGGAAAGAAACTTCTATCCATTGCTGAAAGTTCAGTATTGAAGTCTCTTGCTTCCCTGGTCTTGGTTTCTACAAGAAGTGAATGACAAATATTGTGAATGTAAGTTCATTTAAAAAGTACAATAAATGACACATGGCCATTAATTCCATTTAAAGTATTTTCCCTTGCTTGGAACACACCCATTCCATCATTCTGGCCACTTTTTGAAGCATCTCTGTTCTTTTTTTTCTTTTTAGTACTTGGGCTCGAACTCATGACCTCACACTTGCAGTCAGGCGCTGTGCCCCTGAGCTAAATCTCTGGCCCTGGAAGTATCTCTGGAAGGTCTCTTTCATAAATGTCTTTAGTTACACTGCTGTGGCTGCCTCAGTGTCCAGAATCCATTCCAGAATTTTACTTTGTATGGTCAGTGTGACTTTGTGACATCACATAGTGCTAGATGCAGTGAATAAGGGGAATGAAGATACATTGTGATACACACACACTGCACAACAGCAGTATTCACTGTATTTTTTATCACACCATGGGAAGAAACTCACCAAAATGGACTTCCAGAACAGGTCAGAAAGTAGCAAGAACGACGAGACAAGTGTGTTGAAAGTGAGGGGCAGTACTTTAAGGGGATTAATGACAGTGTGTCTTTTACTGTAATAAACTTTATAAATTCAAATATTCCCCATACATGTTGATCAGTGCTCATATTTCATCTTTTATATCCATTAATATTTGTTTTATATATCTTGGTGCTCTGATATTGGGCATATATATGTTTTATGAACTTTGTAATGGAGTGAGGATAGCATATATTCAGTAGAAATTACACTACAAGTTTTGAACTTTGATCTTTTATCAGGATAGCAATATGCTGTCCTATAATTTCTCACAGCTAGGTAGCAACAGTGAGTTAAGCTCCCACCCAGCTATGTCATGAGAAAGGTAAATGGTGGCGCTTCCCAGAGTACTTGCTCCTCAGCTCTGCTGTTTGTGAGGTGAGGTGTATCGGATGTGAGGTGGTTTGGATGCTGTCTGCAGCCCGAGGGTTCCTGTGTTAGAAGCTGGGTCTCCAGTGTGGTGGTGTTAACAGGTAGGAGAACCTTTGAGAAGAGCGACCTAGTGGGAGGTCATTAGGTCAATGGGGGTGCTGCCTTTAGAAGCAATTAAGGTAGTTCTTACGATTCACTGATTAGTTCCTATGAGACAGGTATTACAAACCAGAAACATTGCCCCTTCTTGACTTTTGGTTTCCTGTTCTGCAAGGTGGTGTCTCCCTTTTGCCTGTGCTTCTGCCATGGTGCTGTATGCCATTATGTCTTACCCACATCCAAGCCAGTGTCAGGATCAAGCCTTTTAACCCCAAAGCTGTGAGCTAAATAAACACCTTTTCTTTATAAAGTACTCAGCCTCAGATATTTGTATAACATGTAAAACAGGCCGTACAAAATATGTGTGTAGTACACACGTGCTTTTAATTGACAATGTTTTCATCTTACAATGGGTTATCAGGCTGCAACTCTATCTCTAGGCAAGACACGTCGGTGTAGTCACCTTTGGTTTCTTGTAACCATTTGGGTGTGAGACATTCTTCTGTCTCTTTACTTACATCCTCACATTTCCTTAAGGCTGAAATGAGTTTCTTGTAGTAGTATATGCTTGGATTTTTAAAAAATCCACCCAACTGTGCTATGTCTTTTGGTTGAAGAGTTTGTTTGTATTCAAGGTTACCTTTGATAGGCAAAGATTCACTCCTGTTATTTTTTTCTGTTGCTTTTTAGAGCCTTCCTCTTTAGTTATCTGCTTCTGTGATTTGGTGATTTCTTGTAGTGCTAATTTGATTCTTTCCTTTTTCTTGTTTGTATATTTGTGGGGTTTGTGGTTACCATGAAGCTTACCTAAAACAACTGAAATTTGGTCACACATAAACACACTAGGCTGTTATGATCTTTCCTAATTTTTATTTTTGCACAATTTACACATTTTATATAGTTTGTACTCCTTAACAACTTATTCTAACTATTTACTTTTAAACATTTTGACTTTTAACCTTTGTACTAGCCATTGGAAGATCTACACACCACAATTACAGTAATGGAGTATTCTTAATTTGATTATGAATTTAACTCTATGAGTGAATTTATATTTTCATATTTTATGATGTAATTATCTTTCTGTAAATTCCAGTTGAAGCAGTCCCTTTAGTGCAAGGATAACAGCAGTGAATTTCCTTGGCTTTTCCTTGTCTGGGAAAAATATTTCAGAAAGATAACTTTGTTAGGTAGAATATTTTTGGCTGTAAAGTATTTTTTAGTCAGCACTTTAAATATGTAATTCCATTTACTTCTAGCTTAAAAGGTTCCTACTCAGGAATTTACTGTTTTCCAATTTTTGTCTGTTTTTATTTTTGACAGTGCAGTTGTTGAGTACCTCAGGTAGGATCTCTTCAGCTTGAACAGTATTGGTTGGGTTCACAGAGGACAAGGGACAATATGGGGTCCTTCTCTGGAGAAGCCAAGAAATGTAGATTTCAGCCCCTTCTCACACTGAGTACAAGTTCTGCAAGGACTGCAGGATTATAGAATTAAAGACTGCAGGTGACCATGGTGGTCATCTTGGCTGCCGTGGGCCTCCTGCTACCTTTTTTCCCTACAGGGAAGAGTCCCTCCTGGTTCTGAGATTTCCCTGGTGTATATACTTAGCTGGAGTTTTTGTCCTCCCCAGGGTTTCTACCATTCTGCTCTTTTTCATCACTTTGATCTCTTTAGTCATTGTTTGGGGGGTGTTGTAGGAGAGACAGGTTTTAGGTACTGGCAGCCATCTTGATGAGGTCACCATCTTGACAAGGTAGACACTTCTTTAATTATAGATAGGAGTTAGGCTACCTTCCTATTCATTTTGTCTTCTCAAACTCTTATCATATGGATATTAGGCCTGCTAGACTGAACCTCTACTCTTCTCTTGTTTTTCACTTCTTATTTCTGTTCCTAGTTCTGAAAATTTTTCTTTATTTCCTATTTCGCATTAGTCATGATACATTTTCAGTGTTCTTTTCTATTCTCTGAGCACCTAATTTTAAAACTTTCTACTCTTAGTCCATGACTACCATTGTTAGTATTCTAAAAATATTTTAGGGCCAGGGATATAGCTCAGTGGTACAGAGCCCACCTGGCAAGCACAAGGTGCTGAGTTCAATTCCCACTACCAAGAAATAAACAAATGTAAATAAAAATATTTTATTCTCCTAATTGTCTTGTTTTCACCTCTAAATCCTTTTTACGTGTGTTTATTTCTTCTTTTATTTTTCCATATTACCATCTTTTCCCAAACATCTTGTGATTTGTATCAAGAAACAGACACTCAAAGCGAGTGGAAAGTAGGATGTGTTTGCTGAGGATTTGCTCCTTTGTTGTCTTCTTTGAAAAATAAAGCACCAATTGTCAACAGCGATAGCCCATTTCTCTTACAGATTGGACCCTCCAAAGGTGAGTCACTCCACATTCTCAGAGTAGGACATTACCAGAGGGACAGCTAACCCAGCACTCACAGTAGAGCTTTTAATTAATCCTGTGTTTAGAACAGAGCCACCCTGCTTTGCATTTTGCCCCTAAGCCCAGCATCCCTGGTTTAACACAGTAATTAAATTTCCAGCTGTGTGTCTGTGTGTGTGCAAGGAGACTTGGGTTCTAATTATTTTTCTGGGGGGAGTTGCGACTAATTCTCCAAATGTCAGAGATACTAAGGGTTCAAAGCCTGAGTGGTTCTGTTACATGTACCTGTTTATTTTTTAATTTCTCTCACTATCTCTTTTGTTCCAACTTTTCTGGTTTTCCTTAAAACTCATTTTGCTTTCATCTTTAAAAATCTGTTGTCTTTCCACTGTCTTATGCCTTAACCTTGTGACTTTACGCTTCTTAAAATTTCCATTACTGAGTTATGTTTACGCAGCATATTACAATATAGCATTCAGAGTGTCTGATCTATAATCAAATGCAACAGGTCGGCGTCTTAAATATAACGTCAAAGAAAGAAAATGAACTGCACACGGAGGGATTCACATTGTCCGCTTCATATCAGGATAAAAATGGCAAAATAATTTGCATTGTTAGGTGTCAGGGTAATGGGTCTCCTTGGGGAATCTGTAGCAATCGCCAGTGGAGCTTAAAATGTCCTACTTCTTGTTCTGGGTACTGGTTGCACATAGACGCTCAATTCTGAAAATGCATCAGCTCTTATAACTATGATACATGCACTCTATTGTACTTGGATGTTATATATAGTTCAACCAAATTTTTAAAATTTCATTTGCTACCATTTTAACAGGTCTTTGGGAAACAGCAAAGGTAAAAAGGAAAAGCATCGATCGCATCCCAGCATCTCTTCCTTAGACTCCTGCAGTGTTCACCGGTGTCCTTCCATTCATTAGTGGTTGTTCCTGTGAAATTTGCACTCTACAGATGGTGTGCTGTTTTCTGTGTGAATGTAGGTATATATATGTGAGCAAATCCAGTCATATCACTTCTGTGCTTCAATCTTATTAATTCACTTATATTATGGTAAGTAGACGGAACATCATAGCTACCTTCTTAATAAATTCTAAAGTGCACAGTACAATATTGTGATCTCACTGTTCAAGAGATGTAAAATTTCAGCTACGCAGGATAAACAAATGCTAAACACGCACTGAACATCATTCTAAGATCTTAAATAGCAACCTTCTTCATCCTCAGTTTGCTTTTGTGTTCCAGGAGCACCGGTTTTTTTTTCTCTTCAAACATTCCAAGGCATTTGAGTTCTGCTCTGTCTTAAGAGTTTTGTTTTTTATCATCTTCCCGCAAAACTTCTTTCCTCTCCTCTGCCCCCATCAGCCCTGCGTGAGTGAGAATTCAGACCAAGCCTCTTCGGGTCACGCTCTCTGAGCCTCCGTACTTTCTCAGTCTCTCCTCCAACGTAGATTTTTACAACTCTTTGATATGGCAAACTTTAGACTTAGACACAGCTGAGGAAAAGTACAAGTGAGAGTCACTTAATGAGGCAGGATTTTATTTCTCCACTATGTAAAGGGAAGTCAAAAGCAAGCAGGTCGGGGTGGATATGGCAGCTTCATAGTTGTCAAGGACACGGTCTCCTTTTATTCTCTCCCATCGCCCTCAGCATATGACATTTGTCTCCAAAGTCAACAAAGCACCACAAGATGGACGCTACCCTGACCTTTTTATTGCAGGCTACAGGAAGGAGGAGTGGTAAAGTCCGCAGCATCCTGGTAGTTCATCTCCCCATGAAAAACTTTCCCAGAAGCCCCAGCTACCCTACTCTTCAAGAATGACTTCTGAGGATCTCTCTCTCTAAAATGAAACATATATGCCTGTTCTGTTTTGGTTTTAGGTGGATACATTACTTCTCTGATGCAGACACATGTTATAGGTAAAGACCAGGCAACCAGCAAGCTTTGCCACACATGTCTCACTACTCGGTTACATATTTGTGTGATTTCCTCTTTTGATTACAGCCTCTAGAGAGGCAAAGGTCATAGGATTTTCTTTTTAAATCAGTCCGCATTGTAGTATCTAACTCAGAGAAGATTTCTAGTAAATATTTGTTAAATTAATGAATAGATTTCTTATTTATTTTATCATGTTGAATTGTTTTTCACATGAAAACTATATGCTTTTGTAATTTTAATCATAGAAAGACACTTATTGGATGGTTCTTCAAATAGGACATCATGGTCCACATGGGATTTAGCTAACACAGATACAATTTTTCTTTTTAATAAAAGACCCTGAAAGAAAACTTACATGAAGCCATTTCCTAGCTCACCTGATAGGCATTCAAACTGATATGCATTGTCTGTTATAAAGCACCTGACCCACCTTCAACAGCTTTGCCATTCCAATTCAGCATACATTAATACTCATATTAGGGTTCGAGAAAGACTTTTACTAAGTTTAGATTTGACAATAAACCATGAGCTAAAAAACCTTTTTTTTAATCAAGCCCTAAATGTGTGGATCCAGTTTGTTTACCTGTGGCAGAACACAGCTTCCAACAGAGCAGCTTATATAGCAGATTTTAGCTCTTCAGAAATTGATGGGATTTCCCAGGACAGAAAATGAGTTCAAGAAAGAAAATATCCCAGTGGTGATCTGATTGTACAACTGTGAGGGACTCAGATGCTGCTTCCTCCGAAATGCAATTTTAGAAAGCAGACCAAAACAAGTGACAGGGGTCAGGCATATTCTGCAATTTAACAAATTTCAGGTCCAAGTGGAAAGAATTTGAGTGAGGACAGGCATGCACTAGTCAAGGGTCTAGTTACAGGTGAAGACAGAATGTCCACACCATATGCACAGCATTGTGCCAGGAACTAGATGGCCCAGGTGACCATGATGTCGCTGTTACCCCAGATATAAGTGAATTATTTGCTTTAATTTATGAAAATACTGTACTAGTGAAAGAGAGCACTAGGGTCGCTACGCTACCTACTTAGGAAGAGAAGGGTGAAAGAGTGAAACGGCATGCTCTCACTCAAGATGTAATTGCTGACCCGACAGGGGATTTTCATCTTTCTCATCTTAAAAATCTGTGAGTCACCTTGGGCAATGAAAAGAGACCAACCCCTGGGAAGAGTGTGAAATAGGAATTTTGATGAAAAGAAAGAAACCAAACAAAATGAAATAAGTCCCTAGCCAGAGACACTTCCTTCAGTAAGAACTGTTTGTGTGCTCTGTACTCTCTGGATATCAGACACCACTGTGGATGCTGGCTACAGCGGATAAAATGGAATTTGTTCCTGTCTCTGCATGTTCTAAGGACCAGATCCTTAGAGAAGAAAAGGAAAGCTCAGAGCCATCTGAGTCATAGTTCAAATGATGAAATGACTTACAATTAATGGCAAATGGAAGCTCCTTTCCTTTGCCTTAAAAATGCAAATTTGAAAGTTAGACACCTCATTTGTTAAAGAGCCTCAGACTCTCTAGAACTAGTATATACATAAGACCCATGTGATTGTCTTGCTGGGCTATGTCAGAGTGGTTCTAGTGATTCCAGTTAATGATGGCATTTTCAGACATATGTGCTATGGTCACGGATTTTCTTAAAGATTTCCTTACTGAGTAAGTAAAGCAAACTGACAGAAGCGCAGACTGAGTCGCCACGCTGGGAGCGCAGAGATGCTGTGGGGGAGAGTGCTTCTGCTTCCATGCAAGGATCTCCTACTTCGTTTAACCTGCTTTACTTGTTGTTGCCATATTTCATGTTATCAAAGTCATAAAAGGAGCAACTTTTTTTTTTTTGTACTCAGTGGGAGCTTCTTCAGTCATATTCAGACCCCACATTGTTCCATAAAAAGACTATAAACTGTGCTACTTTCACAGGAAACTAGATTTTTTCAGGTTCTCCAAGAGAAGCTCTAATATCTGTAATTTAGGTAATGACCACAGAAGCCAGAGGGCTGTCATTTTTCAGTCTTTAGATGAATCAGAGGTCATCAGTATAAGTCTAATGTTGAACAATTCAATACTACAACATAGGTCATCTAGGATCAGGGTTGAAGCTCCACTAGTATTGGGGGAAACCAAATTCTTGACCATAAGTAGGAGATAGAATGGCTTCTCCCTTCTCATCCGGTTATAAGGAAGTTAAATAAAATATTTTAAAATAAAATTTAATATATTTTTCAATGAAAGTAAAAGAATACAGACAAGCTTACAATTTACTTCTCCAATTGTCAGACTCTACCATTCATGACAAAATTTACGGTTTGAACAGGAAGGAGTACAGCTGTTATTTTTCAAAGACCTCCTTCTCCTTAATGAAAACTGCTTGCACCTTTTATAAAAGAGTTGGCTGAGGGCATGCAAGGCTAATTAATACCCCAAAGTAGTATTACACCACACTTTATTTGTCTATTCATCAATTAATGGCCATTTTGGCTGTTCCTGCTTTGTAATTATTACAAATAGTGCAGCTATTACGATGCAAATCACTTATTGTGTGACTATATGTTTTCAGTTGTTATGACTATATAAGCAGGAGTAAAATTATCAGATTATAAAGTACATATATTTAATATTTTGAAGAAATTCCACTCTTCATAGCAATTATATGATGTTTCACTTCCACAAGCAATATATGAAGCTCTAATTTCTCCATATCATTTCCAACACCTATTTTTTATTCATTTTAGGCATACTAATGAATAGGAAGTGATTTGCTACTTCCATGGTGATTATTGAGGTTGAGTACCTTTTTGTGTGTCAACTGGCCGCTTGTACATCATTGGAGAAATGTCTCCTCAGATATATTACCTATTTTTTATGTGGGTTACTTGCCATTTTATTGCTGAGTTAAAAGTTTTTTGTGTGTTCTCAATAAAAGTCCCTTGTCAAGTATGCAATTTATACATATTTTCTGCCATATTCCTAGTTATTCTACGTACGCTCTTTCTTAGCAATTTTCTCTGACACACAAAAGTTTTAATTTTGATCCAGTTGTACTTATCAATCTTTTTCATGTTACTTTTGTTTTTGGTGTCAGGACTAATAAACCATCACCTAATCTAAGAAAATTTGTTCCTGTTTGCTTCCAGCTTTAAGTCTGTTGTTGTTCTTGCATTTAAATGGTAAAAATTTTAGTATGAGGGCTGAGGATATATCTCAGTGAAATAACTGCCTGCCTGGCAAGTACAAGGTCCTGAGTTCAATCCCTGGTGCCACCAAAAAAAAAAAAAAAAAAAAAAAATTTAGCATGATCTAAGATGGGAGTTCAAATCCACTCTTTTATGTGTATCTATCTACCTGTTACAGCATATTTCTCTATTAACGTTTGGACAACCCTGCCAAAAACTAGCCAGTTATAAGTGTATGGATTTCTTTCTAGACTATTCTATTCTTTTGGTCTATAAATCTATTTTTATGTCAGCACAATGCCTTCTTGATTATTGGAGCTTCATAATAATTTTGATAATTGATGTGTGAATATTTCAAGTTGGATATTTTTTCCAAGACTATTTTGAGTGTCCAAGTTATTTCTTACGAATTTTAGGGTCAACTTGTCTATTTATGTTAACAAATAAAGCGACTCATCCAAAATACCCAGCTGAGATTTTGCTAGTGCTTATATTGAATCAATACACTGCTGTTTCATTGTTAAGGACTGAAAAGATCTCATGCATTCCTTTTTTTTTTTTTTTTTTTTTTTTTGAGACAGGATCTCACTATGTAGTTCAAACTGGGCTTGAACACTCACTATGTAGCCCAGGCTGGCCTGGAACTCGTGATGATCTCTAGGCTTAACCTTGCAAGTGCTGGAATTACAGGGCTGCACCCTCCATGCCTGGCTGATTTCACTCTTTGTAGGAGTCTAGCTTCTTTTCAAGACTCTTTTGCTGCAGGTGGCCTCCAGCATCTTTGATGCAGTTACCAAGCTGGTAAAGAAAAACATTATGCTCTAGCTCCTCTCCAGTAGGCACAACTATCACATCAGTGAGGGATTCATCACATCTGGAAAATATGGTAATCTATTCATATCTTGAATTTATATCATCATTCCTTCCAAACTACATAACACTTCAGAAATTCTGTTTGAGTCATTAGTTCTTGAACAATGTTAGTATGTTTGGATTCTTTGGTCTTAAAGGTGTTTCACACTCATGCAAAGTTTTTACGTATGTTCTTCTTTCAGCATACCATACTTATCTGGGAAATTGTTTCTGTGAAGTTATTGTGAATTCTGATCTCATGGAGATAGTTTAACAGATTAGGTAATTACTTCATGTGCTTGCAATTAACTGAATTTAGGGTTCATATTTTAATTAGTAAAGGCCAACTTTAGAAGTACTGATTGAAAATAACTAGAGACAAAAATCATTCTCTGGTCCAAGGCAGTAGCTAAAATAGTGCTAGAAGAGTAGGATCTAACTTGTGCGTGCTTGTCTTTATTGGAAACCTAAAACTGAGGTTTCCATTCATTTTAAAAGAAGCTTGGGAACTGAACACAACTAAAGCCTTAAACATTCTGTGCAATTTTAAATGGCTAGTAATACATTGTATTTTATATTAGAAAGTTATACTATAAAATGAAGTTTTGGATACAAATACTTAGTAGTCTATTAATAATTACCATGTGATTTTTTTACTGTTAGTGCTGCCCATAACACTATAACATAAAATTTATTGAAAAGCTGCTAAAGTATTTTATGCAATTTAATATAAAATGTAACTAGGAAAAGAGAAATTCAAATTCATTTGCTGACCTGTGCTTCATAAATCCAAGATTCACATTAAAAATGGATATATTCAAACATATATATGTTAATATCAGTGAGTTTTACATTTCTGAAATATGGTTTTCTTTGGCATGCTACTGTAATTCATCTTTTTCAGATTCAGTGTGATTGAGTAATGGATTATAGAGGTTTTGGCTTGTCCATTTAGTATTCTCACATAGTCATCTATTTACATAGTAATAGATTCACCATAGATAAAACTTCAACATGCCTCCCTTCATATCTGAGGCAACTCTGCCTCTCGGGGTGAAAGTCTTTGAAATTCCATGTCTCTCTGAACTCAAGATAAGGTTCAGGAATTCCAGTTGCACGTTGAGAAGATTCAGTGAAAGGAAACTACTCCTGCTCAGCTTTCTTTGCCACATTATTTGCATAGAAAACCCCTCAAAATCCACCAAAGTCTCTGAGAATGAATAACCAAATTCAATGACATAAGATACAAAATCAACATACAAAAATCAAAAGTACTTCTGTATACTAACAATGAACCCATTGAGAAGAAAATTGGGGAAAAATACCATTCACCAAAACACCAAGAAAAATTAAATACATAGGAATTAACTAAGGAAGAGAAACATCTCTAACACTGACAACTACAGTACTCTGAAAAGGAAACTGAAGAGAACAGAAGAAAATGGAAAACTGGATTCTGTTCTTAGATAGACAGAACAAATAATAGTCAAAATACTTCCAAAACTGGTATACAGATTTAGCACAATCCCAATAAAAATGCCAACAGAACTAGAAACAATAATCCTAACATTTTTATAAAACCAGAAGAGATTCAGAATAGTAATTGGGCAACGAGAGCAAAGCAGGATGGCTCACAACTCTAGATTTGAAGTTATATTACAAAGCTACATTGATTAGGTCAGTGTGGTACTAGCACAAAAAGAGACTGAAGGGTTAATGGAATAGAATAGAGGGGATCCAGAAACAACTCCAAGGGGGCTGGGGATATAGCTCAGTGGAATAAGCGCTTGCCTAGCAAGCGCAGGGTCCTGAGTTTGATCCCCAGTACTGCAAAAAAAAAGAGAGATTCTGTTTCAGAAACAACTCCAAGAATATTGTTACTTGATCTTTCACAAAAAGGCCAAAAACGTAAACTGGAGGAAAGATAGGACTTTTATAAATGCTGTTTTTCAAATTGGCTATCCACATGTGTAAGACTAACTCTAGACTCATATCACTTACCATGTGCTAAATTAAAATCACGTTGGGTCAAAGAAATGTTAAAAAAAAAAAAACATTTAACCTGTTGGAAGCTAAAATAGGTAAAACCCTTGAAGTCATAGGTGTAGTCAGGGATTTTCTGAACAGAACCCAGATTCCATAAGAAATAGCACCAAGAATCGAGAAATGGTATCATATCAAATTTACAAAGCTTCTACTCAGCAAAAGAATTAACCAACAAAATGAAAACCTACAGAATAGGAAAAAATTTGCCTGCAAGTCATCAAACAGAAGACTAATATCTAGAGTATATAAGGAACTCCAGACTAAAAATAAAACCCTTCAAAAATAAAAGGGCCAAGAAAAAAATTGCAAGTGAAATGAAGACACTTCACAGAAGAAGCAGTACAAATGGACAGTAATACATGAAGAAATGCTCATCATCACTGGTCATTAGGAAAATGCAAACCAAAGCAACATTGAGACTCTGTTTTAGCCCAAAAAGAGAGGTTATCATCAAGAAATAACTCTAAATGCTTGAGAGCCTTCATGGAAAATGGGACCCTTCTTGTCTGTGGCAATGTAAGTTACTACAACCATTATGGAAATCAATATGGAGGTTCCTCAAAAAACTAAAACTAGAAATTCCATTTGACTGAGATCTTTCCCTTCTAGGTATTTTCCCAAAAATGTTATAGGCAACATATTACAGTGACACATGTATACCCATGTTTACAGCGGTACAACCCCTAATAGCTAAATCTTGCAAGCAGCATACAAGTCTGTCTACAAATGGAAAATGAAAATGTGACATTTATACACAATGCAGTACTACCCTAACACACAGAAAGATAAATGTGCTTCATTTGTAAGAAAATGGCTGGAGCTTTAGGCCATAATGGTAAGCGAAGTAAATTAGACACACAAGTTTAAATATTTAATGATTTCTCTTATATGAGACTTGAATTATAAATAAAGTACAAGGTAAAAGTAGATAACAGAAAGTAGGGAGAGAGATATTTCTCAAAGGGGAAGGAAGGGCAAGGAAGGGAGAAGAGAAGGAGGGAATGAAGGGGGAGGAAAAGAGGATTTTAGAAGGAAATTAAAATATGATACATACGTGTGCCACCTCCGCACAAGTAACATAAACGTTACCTACTGCATACATGTGCTAGTCAAAACATGAACAGCTAACACAGTAACAAATTTAACAAAATGACTGCAAATCTACACCCTGAGAATTATAAAACAATATTGGGTTATTAAATTTTATCTACATAAAAGACAAATGATATTTCTTTTTAATATTGTTCTTAAGATATAAAATAATAAACATGCCACTATAAAGTAAGGATCAGGGGATCAGACTTTCTAGTTCCCTTCCACACTTTTTTAAAGTTGCTGACTAGCGATGGACAAGGCTTGCTATAAAAGAACATTTAAATCGCCCCAGAATTGGGATCCCCAGTATGACAAATTTGGGGAGCTGACTGGGTCATGAGGAGGAAGCTCTAGTATACGATTTGCATCCTTGTAAAAGTGGCTGCAAATGGTTCCCTTTCCTACTCCATCTGCAAAATTATAGTGAAAATGGCTGTCTATGAACTAAGAAGCAAGACCTCCCAGGAATTCAACCATGCTGATATTCTGACCTTAGAACTGTGAGAAATCAATTTCTGCTTTTTAATAAGGCCCTTGGTTTATAGTATTTTGTTTTAGCAGCTCAAATGCACTGAGACTTCTTAAAAGTAATTGCTCATAGCCCTTCAGCTTCCATACACATGAAGGACCATACAAAAGAAAAAGAGGTGTGCTCATTTATGGAAATCATACTGTAATAAAGATAATTTCAAAGAAGGCTATAATTGAAAATGTGCTTAAGCTTAAAATGGCTTTAGAACTTAGATATCTTTTTTATCACTAATATATGCACATTTCCTTTGTACAAGCACCCACGATCTCAGGCAGAGGTGGGAGAGCAATTTATTTACAAAGAATACAGAACAGGTATCAAGGGTTCAGACTCAGTACATCTTCTAACTCTATAAATAAAAACCTTACTTTGAAAGTGCAAAACAAATTTTAGTGTGAGGTGAAGGGTATCCCAGTTTACTGAACGGCTCTTGGCTATTTCTTTCTGACTACTCTAGAGATGCCATAGAATGAGTAAGGTATATTCGTCAATACTTAATACACTGATGAATATGAAGCAACTGGATACATTATATTTTCAATGATCTTTTTGTTAAATAGAGCAGTGATCTCCTGTTTCATAAAGAATAATTCAATAATACTGAACATCACTCTGCATATGTATGTCTGTAAACCTACTCTATTTTTCATTCTGTTGTTTTTATTTGTCTATATTTTGTACAAGCAAGAGAATAATGGTACTTATTCTCTCTTATAGTCAATATAGCCATTGGCTAGCTCCTGCCTCTCTTTAAGATTGTGTGTGTACTTTTCTTTGGGGTTAAAATCTTTTTCTACCAGTTACATTTCTACCATATATCTTCGATTGTTTGTAGTCCTATATATTAAAAGATGCCAAATTTTATTTGCTGAAGTTATTGTTTTCCAGTTAAATTTTATGCCAGAGGAGTTCTTTTATATGAATGATTTTTTTGTATTTCTTTTCTAGAGGTGCCTATGATGTATTTCCTTCCTCTTCAGGTTACTGGATTAAAAATACAATAGATAAAACATACTTCAATGCATTTTCCCCCTGTCCTTTTTAGAGAAGTTTTTATTTAATTTTTCTATTATTAATCTATGACAAATGTATTTTTGCTTTCAATTCTCCAATCACTGGATAATGTGTCTTAAATATTCATCTGATAAAATAAAGTCTGCAGTATGCATACATATGTAAACATATGTCCTATATTTTGGATCTTTCATCAACTGATCATTGGTTAAGTGTTGAAGAGGGTATAATTGATCTTTCATGGTAAAAGCAATTACTAAAATCTCTTTGTGGGTCACTGTCTGATTCCTGTGTTGGAAAGTTGTCTGACTATATGAGTCACACACTTGAACAGCTTTGCTTTCCCATTTCTGCCTGCCCTAATTCTACCATTCATTAAGATAAAACTTACATATTACCTTCTGATAACACTACCTCATTATGGATAAGCTATATCTTTCCATCTGCTTCATTCCCATATGTCCTGGTTTATTAATCCATTATGGCACCTGTCCTGATCTGAATTATCATATAGTTATTTCTGGACATGCTGAGTTTCCCCCACTAGATTATTAAACTTGTTCAGCAATGTAACCATCACTAGTCTACCCTGTGATCTCTCAAGCCACCTGCTATATTCCCTAGCATATATGTGTCACTTAGTGATACATATTTACTGAATGAATAAATGGATGTTGAAAGCATTTGAGTTAGAGTTTATAATTTAATGAGCTGGTATTTGTAAATGCTTTCAAAATAAAAAAGCTGACATTTCAAATTGTCCTTGTAGCAATTATCCAGGTGCTTGTTAATTGTCCAGGTAAGTATAATCTATATAATGCTGGAGCTCTAACGGGCCACTGTCCACATGTTCCATGCGAATAAGTATTTGTCTGATTCTGAAAGCTGTAAAGAATATTGTAGAATTGCCCTCTTTTTTGAAGAGTACCACGGGAGTTTTACAACACATGTCATGTAAAAAGATAGCCTAAAATAATTCTCTTCATACCTCTTCACAAATATTTCTGATCTATATATTTAAGAATCATTTACACTTACATCTGATGAACTACTTATTTCCAGGTAGCTCTGTGAAAATTCTTGTTTATGTGAAAAACTCCCTCTGGAACCATGCTAGATACCAGTTGCGCTGTGATAATGTGATTTCCTCTCCACATCATACTGCGCACACACAGAACGCCTCACACCAGACTGTAAAGCACCTTCAGACCCTGGGATGTGTAATTTTTTGGCTTGACACCTTTTCTTTTAACAATTGATGTCTTCTGCAATTCTGATGAAGAAAACTCTCTACTTAATTAGAAAAATGTCAATCATGAGCAATTTCAACAAAATTAATTTCCAAGACAACATTCTAGGTTTGCTTTCACAGTCCGGTCAGGAACAACTATCCATTCCTTTATATTTGATACTTGAGGACCTATGGCATATAATTAACTATGTTACATGCTGAAAATAAAGTAATAAATGACACTTCCTTGGCTTTTAAGAAAGTGAAATCCTAAGTGTACAAGCCAAATAAATGGTATTTGTTCAGGGGGATAAAAGAGATTGAATCCAACAGCCAATCCTTTAACTAAATACTATACTTTTAGGAAAATGGGCAGAGAGTTCTATGGAAATAAACAGGAGTGAATTATCCAAGGTACACTAAATCAGATAAAGCATTCTGAAGGAATTTGATTCATTTGCTTAACTAGGTATTATCATTAAAGGTGTGATATCATGTAAAGAAACATGAACTTTATCCTCAGGGAAATGTAGAATTATTAATGTCTTTTAGGCTAATACATGGCTGGCATACTTAGTTTGACACTGAGAAAGATCAGTCTAAATAAGGCAGAAAAAATGGCAAAACCGATATCAAATTAAGCTAACGGTGGTAAGGTAACCCTGGGTGAAGACACAGAATTGCTAAGATGAAGTGAATGGGTGTGAGAGGTGAAGAGGAGTGAAACATCAAGAATGTTCTCCAGGGGCTGGGGGATATAGCTCAGTGGAATAAGCGCTTGCCTAGCAAGCGCAGGGTCCTGAGTTCGATCCCCAGTACCGCAAAATAAATAAATAAATGAATGAATGAATGAATGAATAAATAAATAAAAAGAATGTTCTCCATTTTCTGGTTGTTTGTACTGAGGAAATCAGAGTGTGGCATCTGATGAGCTTAATTTTGGACTTGCTGATTTTGAAATGCCAGTAAGACCCTCCTAATGGGAAAGTCAGTTAACACTTGGTTATATGGTTAGATCATATTTGAGATTCATCAACGTATAGGTATTGTATGATAGATACTACTGACTGTGAATGAAACATTCGTTTCCATTTCTTCCCAGTATGTATCTATGCTACATTTCTCAACTGCTTTTCCAGAAGTGAAGCCATGTGACTAGGCCAGTACAATATTAGGAAATTATATGTATTTCGCAAACTAAGATTTTATCAAAGTTGGTTGAGTTTTCATAATATCTTTACATTATCTTCAACTGGATAGAACAGCATCACAAAGTCCTGGGGAAACTGCACTGACAAATATGAAGAGTCTTGAATCTCTATATAGAAAAACATCCACTAACCTACCAGTAGGACTTACCTGGGCCATTATGTGGGAAATAAACTCTATTGTATCTGAATCCTACTTTTTGTGGTCCACTCTGCAGGATTTTAGCCTACTTTAATAAACACAGGCAGTGATGGAGGCAGAAGTTGGTAAGATGCCACAGGAGTGCAGAAGGCAGTTAGAGAAGCTGAAGAAATGCTTGCAAAAATTAGAATAATTATTATTATTAGAAGGATTTTTAGGACTGTAGGATATCTGGTAAACCACAATGGAAAAGATGCACTAAAGCAAGAAGTAATAGCTCACATTTAGCTTCAGTGACAACCTTTAATTTAGACATGCAGATTCCATGAATGTGCTTTATTCTTAGTCTTACACTGGCTTATTCTTCTGGTCCAGTCTTGTGACAAGTATTTTCAAATCCTTCTTGGACTATAATTTTATCATCAGTTATAGAATCAACTACTTCTTTTGTTTGGGGTTATTATCACTAAGTGAAAATCTAGATCATGAGTCAATAACAGGAATAACAGGAATAACAGGAATGGTTCTTGAGTTCCTTGGTTTTCCAAAGGCAGAGTTAAAACTCAATTAGTTAAATTTTCTGCCAGCCTTATAACTTTATAACTTCACATTATCTAGCTGTAGCATCTTTGGCCTAAAATATCTAATACAAAGTGGTGAGCTAGCACAAGGTTCTGAGTTCGATTCCTGGTACTAAAAAAACACAAACACACACAAAAAACAAAGCTGTGAGCTAAAAGGAAACAGTATCTCCAGAAACTCCAAAATAATTGAAAGGACATAAGTTGACAACATTATCTTTACTTACTGATCCAAGCATTTTATTCACCTACCACATTTAATCAAATTCTTCTAATGTGCCTGACTTCGTTCCACAGCTGTATTATTAAAATCTAAAACTTAGTGAATTTTCCCAGTTATCAATTTAGAAAAATGGGGGAATATTATATCTGACAACATATATTTTTAAAATATAATATTTTCAGTATTCTCAGAGATACCAAGAGAACATATAACTAAAAACTATTCAAGTGATCATAGAAAGTTTATTTTAAAGAAATACTCCTGAAAATGCAAGGGGCCATATGAGTTAGCCTTTGAGAAGTTCTCTAATGAGAGCAAAATTTGAGTGGTGACCATGTCTAAGCTTATTTTCATAAATTTAGAAATGCATGTCTAAGGTTATTTTCATGACTTGAAACGGGAGTATATTGGTTAATGGCCCAGACAACATTGTGTGAATGTATACCTTCACTGAATGACTACTAGGCTGTCCCTATGTTTTTACAAAATAGATTTTAAACATTCCATGTATCTATTGAAATGTGACAAAGTCAACTTCATCATATGTGCGTACTGAGGAGAGGACATAAAAAGGTAATACGTAGTGATAGGTCAAAGATGTTTCACATTTATAAAAGTAAATGAGAACCCTTAATTGTACTCTGTCATTAAATATAAAAAAAGATATATTTCCAGTCTTGTATACATATTGTCTGAATCTTGTTACTATTGGAAATCCAATATGTCTTCTGATGAAAGTGGAATTTCCCTTCTAGTTTACTTAATGATGCATCCATCTTTCTCTCACAACAGCAAGTCGGGGCATCCAGAATTTTAACTTTCAGTATCAGATATTTTAAATTCCCACTTACTTTATGAACTGATAAGCTCTAAATGCAAGCTAATCATATCATAATCCAATTACTGCTGAGCGCACAAAGTGAAGAAGGCATCTTTAGGCTATTTGGAAGTAGCCCTTTGTATAACAGAAGATCCCAAATGTTTTGCCTTTGAGATTAAAAGCAGAAATGTGATATGAAAGATATTTTACAATATACATCATCTTACAAAAAAACATGAGCTGTTTGAAAATTAATTATTTCAAAGTTAACACATTTATGAAAATACTGCACCACAACCTTTTACTTCAACATGTGCTTGTACTGTGCTTGTTTACTATTTCCTTCTTGGTTGACATACCCCTCGTGCCTTAATCATTTGTCCCCTGATATTTCTACCCTTGGATCCCTGACAGTAGGAATCAGAGATACTGACTTGGTGCCACTTTAGCTCCTTTGCCCCTTTGTCCCCTTCAGTAGCGATGTCAGCGGCCCTCCTTTCTCTTTGGCTCCCTTGCACCTGACTGGTGAATGCTTTGACTGAGGGATGTTATAACCCCCCTACTGTATACATCCTGATTTGTTTTCACCAAGAACGTTTCCCAATGAGACAGAATTTCAGAGCTTCATGTTCATTATGGATTGTGTGCAGATATTGAAATGAACTAATGTTAATCTCTTACAAAAATGGACCACCCCCAAACATACATAACACCCTGCACAGCTTAACTAAATTCAGACAAGTGAAGATTTAAACCAAAGAAGACAGTTGGCAACATGAGCGTTCATGTGGTCAACAGAATCTAGCTGTATAAGTAGTTTTATCCTTCTTTGTGGTATGGGTAATAGGCCTAGACCCTAAACATTGAGCTGCATCGATAGCCCTTTTCAATTTAAAAAAAAATATTTATTTTGAGACAGGGTCTTGCTAAGTCATTAAATTGTCAAGGTTAGGCTCAAACTTGGAATCGTCACTGTTCATTTCCTATTATCTTATCTGAAAGTCTCTGTTGCTTGTCTTGTTTGTGTGTTATTTTCTAAATGTGTATGTGTTTGTAAACATGTTTTCATTTTTGTATCTTTAAAATTACAAAAAACACTTTGAATGATCTTCCTGCCTCAGCCTCCCACCCTGCTGAGATTATAGGCATGGGCCACCACGTGTGGCTACAAATAGTTGTTCTGATAAGAACATTATTAACTATGATGCATCTGTAAAAACTGTTCCATATTTTGCAGCTATTCTGTGCTTAGGAAAGAATTCTCCTGGGCAGACAGAAGTGAAGCTCTTCAGAAAAGCTGGGCAGTGTGGGAGGGTGGTTAAGGGGTTGGATGCTAGAGTCAAACCACCTAAGTCAAGTCAATTGATGTCTTAAAGGAGATAGTTAACCTTTGGAAAAGTTGCTTTATCTCTGTATTACTCTTTTCTCATTTAAACTTCTTGTAGTCTTTGTATTGCTTACAATAAATGATAAATGGGTGCGCCTCTAAACCATAATTTTAAGTGAAATAAATCAGACACACAAGTTTAAATATCACATCATTTCTCTTATATGAGAAGCCCAAAGGGTGAATGAGGAGCAAACTGAAGGATGAATATTGGGAAGTGGGCAGACTATGTTCAAACGGGGCAAGGGGTAAGTGAGAGGAGAGAAAAGGAAGGGTAAAGGGATTTTTAAAATGAGAATGGAGGGAAAATGGAAACAACGTTTTTATAAATGGGGAGGGGAAGAGGGTTGATAGGGGATGACTGAAAAAAGGAGAATTAAGATAGATTATGTACCAGTACAAATTCCCTATGATAAATGTAATCATTGTAAATAGCAAATATATACTATTAAAAATAATTTTTTAAAAGATATGTTGATTGATGTCATGACACGCACAAAGTAAATTTCAATTGACAGTAAAAATACCTGCTGTTTTCTGAGCATATCAGTTTGTGTGTGATAGCACTATATGCACTTTGCATATTTTAATTCAATTAATCCTCACAATGACCCTATAAAATGGGAACTATTTCTTTTATGTTAGAATAAGGCCCCTTAGGCACAGAGAGGTTAGGTTACTTGTCTGCACAGTAGAACTGGACTTTGAATTGCAACATTTACCTCTGGAATTCATAGTCCAAGCTGCTTCATGGTACTGTACTGACAGTAGTTACTTTGATCTGGGGGGTTTCTATTTTTGAGAAATAAAAATTTCTAAATTCTTGATTTTAAGCCTAGGTTCATTACATTTTGTAGGTCTGCATGGTTTAGTATCTTCATCATGGAGTCTTACTTTTCTCTGGCTTCTCTAACTCACTGCTTTTTCTTCTCTCATATTATGGGTACTAAAAAAGCTCGAGTCTTGCTTGAGAAGGGTCAGGGTTCCTGCTGAGTGAGAACTGTAAGTGCCTTGATAAGAAAATCAGCAAATACTCGTGCTGCCTTATGCTGAGCACACGTTGCAGACTCCATGATAGTTACCGATAGACACTCAAGTAATTGACTTCAGTTTATTTTAAATACAACATAGGAGTTTTGAAACCTCTCATGAATATAAAAATGCTGTTCCAATGCATTATTTAATATATCTTCTGATGAGGTTATAGAAATTCTAGCTGCTCCTAATTACTGCTCTGGTTAAGCAATAAAGAACAAATTTATCTTTGTGTATTGGCATGAATATGAACTCAGTCATGCCGGGAATACTGACCCAACCCTGGTACTTACTCTCCCCTTAGCTGCCAAAGGAACCCGGAGAGTAGCTACGCCAGGAGTTCTTACAACCTGAATTATCCACGTCTCCCAGCATGTCCTGCTGGCACAATGAGGCTGTAAAACTCAGGCTGTGCACTCTGATGCACACTTATTAGACTGTCTTTAATTTCCAGAAAAGTCAGTTATGCATGAGGGACGATTCAGCTGAAACTAGGGCATTTTCCCTGACACAGCACTGGAGACTGACAGCCGGAGGTCTGGGCGTCTTAGCCCCGGGGAGGTTAGCACTTCTGTGGGGCTTAGCACCCAGAGCTGTCACTTGAGCTTCTTCTATCTCAATTTGACAATTTCTATTAGGGCCAGAGGAAGAGCTCATCATGTGCCTGGACTGCTATGGATTTAATCATTTTAAGGCATTTTAGAGAATTTCTATGTGTGATGCCATTTTGACAACACAGGTAGGATTGTGATTCCGGCTTTTTCTTCCAGGAGGGTTCTCTTTTGTTTTTTTATTCAAGTGAAGGACAGACAGACACTATATTTTCTCTGATAGCTGAAGGTGTCCTTTCTTCTAGATGAAATTATAGGTGAAGGATTAAAAGCAATTTTGACTTATGGAGATCAAGGAAGAAATTTGAAATACCCACTTGGTTTTAAGTACCTTATCTCCTAAATATTACTAATCCCATTTTGTATGCAGAAAAAGCAATGTTCAGCAATATAAAAGGTGACTATATTGTTTATGTATATATATATATTGCAGCAAATGCTTAATTTTTCAAAAAAAATTACTGAGTAAAAAACACATCTCCATTAGTAGACGTCAAAATACTTCTGTTTGCTTAGAGCATACTTATAAAGCTATCTTTGCCGCTTTCTAAAGCAGTTTTGCAAGGCCCCTTCTGTGTGCTCTTGTGGCTGGCTCAATACTCTGAAACCACTCACAACACCTTTCCTAGCTGCTTTGACTTTGGATAAGAGCCAGAACTTGCACCAGCTCCCAGGTCCAGTGAGGAAGAGGCACGCGAACACAATGCTTTCAGGAAGCTGTCTTTCCATTGGATGCCACTTAGCAGCAGCATTTATTGTAATTTTCACCACATCTTTTAAAGACATGCACAACAGAGGGCTCTCAGAACTGGCTAAGAGCACAGCAAGAATGATTGGATGTGTGTGGTCAAAGAACGAGGGAGTGTTTTGAGGGAGATTAGTGGCAGTACATCTTTTCCTATAACCATGGGGCTAAACATTTAAATACTCAATGTATACTTTGATCATTCATTGCGTATAAGAGCAAGTAAGTCATAGTAAACCCAATACAGAGTACCTTGCTCCATGACAAGACATTTATGATAGAACTTCCTAGTTAGTCAGTAAAGCGGGAAATTACATAGAGGGCTAAAAGGGTTTTCTCCCTCTGTATCCCTAAATTGATTGACACCATATAAATCTGTAATAAGTTTGTGGTGATAGTTTATAAAATATAAATTCAAATTATTATTCCACAAAAGAAGCTATGGAAAAGCAATTATTTTATTAAAAATTTAAGTAACAGAAAACTATGTGACCATTACTAGTCCTGGTAGCTGTATCTCTTAAAATGATTATCCACGTTAATGGACATCCAGAAGAAAACTGACTGGAAGACTGTAAATCCAGGCCTAAATTCCTATAGAATAGGCGCAAATGAAAGTTGGCACCTTCATGAAGGTGTATTTCTGACTTTGCCTAACCTGGCAGAAATATTTATCATATGGGAAATTAAAACATACGATTTGATGTGAACTAAGACAAAAATGACCAAACCAGTCCTTTCATACTATCATAGCTGGTTTTTCAGGAGACTGAATTAAAAAGTCTGAACCATTGAATATGAAGTCATTCATTTATCAGAAATCCCTTATAAATATGCAACAGGGAACCAGGAGAACTACAAAATTTCCATGTTTATATTTGTGTCATCAGAGCTTTTATTTTTTATTAATCTCTTTTTACTTTTTAGTACTGGGAATTGAACTCAGGACCTCACGCTTGCCAGGTAGTCACTCAGCTATATCCCCAGCCAAACCCTGAGCTTTTAGACTAGCAAATGTTAGGAAGACTCTCAAATTTATAATCATCTGTTAGGGAAGTTAATCTACTTAGGCCCTTATTTTTTTTTATCTAAACCATGGGGAAAATAATGTAGCTTACTCTTGTTTTTGCCTTGGAAAGTGAGACAAGTAAATGACATTATGCCTACAAACCTCAGCACAGTGTCCACTATGTACAAAGACATGAATGATAACTTCCTTCTTCTTCTTCCCACTCTCAGGTAATTAAATAGAACAGTTCCCCTTATAAGGACTAGGCTCCAGAAGAGAGAAGAACCACAGAGAAAACATTCAAATATTGTAGTACACATTTTAGCTAACAGCAAAAAAGGCATAAAATTAATTCAGGGTTTAAGACTCTTTTGATCTAGCACAATTTAGAATTTTATGAACCAATGAATAGTCCATGAAGGTGGAGAAATGATTGCTAAACACTGAGAAAGAAAAAAAAAGTAGAATGGTTGTATAGTAACCTTGTTTCCATCAATGTAACAGAACATCTGAGGCAGTTCACTTATTAACAAAAGGTTAATTTTGATGAGGGAAGGGACCAGTAATCCACAGTATCTTTAAAAAGCCTGTTCTCCCACTCAGCACCCCCATCTTGATGGTTCACATTACCTCTGAATATCATCACCCTGAAGACTGAAAATTTTGCAATTGCCCTGTGGGAAACATTCATTATGCAAACAGTAATAGGCTGGTGTTTGTCTGTCTGGCGTTCCCAAATCACTGCCTTTTCTTGTCACTGTTCCAGGTACTATCCAAACACAGCAAAACACCCAAGTCCACAGTCCACGAGGCTGAAAGTCCAGAATGCACAAGGCTGCATAAAAATAGAACATACTATTTTCTATTGTATAATATCCTACTTTGTATTGAAGATTCTTTTTTTTTTCACTAGCTAAATTATAAATATTTTTGAGGGCGTCATTTATTTACACCAGGACATTGTGTGCTCCGGAGCATTCAACAATATATGATATTGACAGCAATTTATTAAAGAATACCGACTGAATTAAAGGACCCAAAAGTTATTTAAAGAGTAATGCTACTGGTCAGTTGCAAAGAAATGGCACTGATGCTAAAGTAGCATGATTAGCATGAATGTGAATATATGGAGACTTCATAAAGAAGCTCTATCATGTGCTTAGAAGTCATTTGGCTCAGATGAAAAGCTTTGACCAAACAGATGGAATCATTACCATGGATAACAGTTACAATACTAAATGGTGATTACTGTGACCAGAATGTGTGGGATTTTGCGTGTGGATCTGTCTAACGCTTCTAAGCGTCACTTTTATGGTAAATAACATGAGGCAGTGACAGACAACACAAATGTTAAACTCATTTAAACACTGACAGAATGGATGGAAACTAGCCTTTTGCCCTTTATTGTCATTGTTACAATACTAAACATGAATGAATTACTGGTAAGCCTCATGTTGATGTAAAGTTCCCATCTCCTATACTAGTATTTCTATTAAGAAGAGTGTAACATGCCTAATTATACTTCAGTGTCTCAGTGAAGAATCATACTCAGTCAGACTCCAGAAGAATATAAGATATTCTAGAGTGCTTCTTGACATGTGCACGCTGAGGTAGGCAAAAGATGGAAACTGAATCATGGAAGGTGTAGAACACACAAAAAACACGTACATTTGTATAATATTAGGTTCTGCGTCTATCTCCTGAAGTGTGTGGACATAGAAAAATATGGAAGTTACTTTTCCTATCCTAATTTAATTGATTTGCAATTTTCATGGTGAAGTTTTTCTGGCACTCAAAGTAAAGGAAAAATGCAGCAGAAATAATAAACCCTGATGTGCTGCAGTCGAATTGCATAATTGTGTACCGGTGTAGCTCCATGGGCTGAGAGCAGCCACATCACTGAAACCATAGCAACAAGCAGCAACCTCCTGTAGAGCACTGAAAATCCAAGTCCCTGGTGCCACAGCTCCATTAAAATCAATGTAAGAGATGACTCATTTTATTTTTTAATAGATACATAAATCTTCTAAATAACCCAGAGACGGAAGGCTGATATGTCTCTCATTAGACTTCTTTCCGTATTACTTTGTGTTCTCTGTGTCTGTGTGAGACTCATCAGATTTCACCTGTGCTGCGTGCCCATTCCAATCCCTCGCTGAGGTCCCCCAGCCCCCGGGGTCCTGGATCATAGTTCTAGGCAGTGTTAGTAGAAGTTGGCAATATTACTTATGTGTGACTTCTTAGCATCATCATAATTATTAGTATTTGCGTTTCTAACCTTTCATTACTTATTGAGCTTGAAATTCTCTCTTGGTACTCAAATTGGCTGTAATTAAGGCAGAGTGGCTTCAAGAGATATGAAAGCAGAGTATTTAAACAAAGGATTCCAGTGGAGAATGCCCCGCAGTTTAAATTCATCACAGCTAACCAAATGCGGAGGTATTCGTGAATTCTTTGTGTAAGTTAACTGGTTGATTAGACATAAAATATCTCGGGTATCCCTTGAAGAAAATTGGGCTATTACCTGGTTTATCAGTTTATAAATGAATACGAGTTCTAAAAAGCATAGCATGGCTTTTATAAGATGCCCAGTATCTGGAAAATGCACTTCTTAAAAATCTCCTCAGCTTCTTCTTATATAACCAAATTTCCCACTAATCACATTCACGTTGCAAGATTTATCAGGAGCTAACTTGTAGTCTTATGTTGTCATCCTTCATCCACCTGCTTTTGCTTCCTCTTATTCTATGCTTCCAAGCCACAGCCTTTATAAATATGAAGTAAAACAAATCTTTGCTATTAGACTGAAAGATCTTTCAGGGCAACAATCCTGTCTGCCTTCTCTCTCGTCTGTTTTCTCTCTTTTCTCCAGTCAGCATTGTTCCCGACACGTATAATGTGATCAGCAAAGATTTGATCAGTTGGGACTTAGGTCAATAGAACTGTTCTGAACCAGTCAGATCCCCCAAATTGCGAATTCTGTCAGACGTGGGTCTAGAACTGTGGTGCCAATTACCTGCTTGCAGTCTAGTGCTGATGGAAAATCCCCTTATCTTGAAACTTTCTCCTTCTCTTCTGAAATAGTTCAAAACAAAAGGAATTAGAACAAAAATGGTTATTATCAGCAGAGGCCTGACACTTCCTCGGAATACTTTTGTTGTCAATAGTTTATGTCATTTCTGTGGATGTTTTTATTTCAAAACTTCCTAAATCATATAGGACTTTCAAACATGTAACATCTAAATATAATTGCACTTAAACTTTTATTTTCTGTAATGAAAATTTTCTACTTACAATCTATCATCTGTCTCCAACTTACGATTCAGATTTTTACTTACACAGGTAAATTTTTCTAGAAGTTTTCTAGTGTAGGAAAGTTGTCATATGGGATCATTTTCCTTTTGCCTGATAAACATTTTATGAATTTCATTCAGTTTGTTTCTGCTGATAAAACATGTTCTCAGTTTGTTCGCTTTTTGATCTTAAAATATCTATATTTTGTCTTCACTCTTAGGGTTTGTTTTCAATAAGAGAATTCTAGCTCATCAGTTTCTTCATGCTAGTTTGCAGGTTTACTTGTCTCCTAGATAGCTACAAATGGTGTCAGTCTTCAGTATGTTCCACCTTCGAGGACACCTTTTCTTTTGTTGAATTTGAGACTTCTCATTGTCTTCAGTATTTACAAATTTTACTATAGTATATCTTTACATATTTTTAAAAACACAATTCTATGCCTAAATACGAGCATACATCATACATACCATGGGTTTGGCTATAGACTACTTCAATAAAGCAAATACTGTAATGAAATTAGTCACATGATTTTAATGTTTTTTTTTTATTTCCTGGCACATACAAAGACAATGCTTATACCATGCTGAGTCTATAAGTGTGTACAACATTGCGCCTAAAAATGTATGTACCTTAATTTAAACTATTTATTGCTAAAAATGCTAGTGGCAGTCTGAGTCCTTGGAACAGTAGTGCAAACAGACTCACTTAGGACCATAAAGCTTCAGTTTTTTTCTAGAAGATAGCAGATCTGCAAATCTCAGCAAAGTGAAGCACAATAAAATAAGCTATGCTGTCCTCCTCCCTGGATCAAATTCATGAATTCCATCAACTACCGGACATCCCTAGCCATTGACCTTTTTTAGACACTGCTTCTTTACTTTCTTTCTCTAACCTTGTGGAATACCATTTAAATGTATTTTATAGACTTTCCAATTGTATCATATATGCCAATATTCCATTACTCTGTATTTTTCACTTTTTCTTTCAATATTTAATTTTGTATAGTTTCTTTGAAACTGTCTTCAAGTTTGCGAAGCAATCCCCATCCTGTTACAGCTGTTGTGAACCTCATCTATTTAGCCTTAATTTTAGTTACTAATTTTGATAGTTTCTACCTGATTCTTTTTCAATCCTGTAATTAATCTCAGTTCCTTGTTAACTTTTTGCCAAGTATCACCATTAACTCTTAAATATGCAGATTAGTTTTCAGCTTATTTCTGATAGGTATTTTCTTTTAAACTAGAGTCCTTTGATGCAATGTCTTCTCTCAATGCTGGCTAATCACTATATATAATTTACACTATTTTAAGGCATCATGAATAATGTGTGGTTTCTAGTATTTTGGATATATTATTTAAAACAGTTTGGAAATAATTTCAAGTCTAGGATAATGTTTGACTTCTTCAAGAGAGAATTTTAACTTTTTTATCATACAATTTTTATTTGATGTAGATTAGTTTAAGTAACTGATACTCCAAGTTGAGCCCATAATTTTTACATTATGTGAGATTGTTTAAATTTAATCTCATATTCATTTAAATAACAAGAGTAATTATTTATAGTCTCACTTTGTTCTTATAAAGTAGTTGTTTGGGTGAAGAGCTCTTAAATTTAAACAAACTTCTGAACAACGAATGGCTCATAGAAGAAATTAAAGATGAAATTTAAAAGTTTATACAATTAAACAATAATGTCAATACAACATACCAAAGCTTGTGAGATACAATCAAAGCAGTCCTCTGTGGGAAATTCATAACAAAGAACTCACACATTAAGAAAACAGAATGAGTTCAAAAAAACAACCTAGTGTTGAATGTCAGACTTCTAGAAAAAGAAGAACAATCAAAGTCAAAGCTCATACAAGGCAGGAAATTATAAAGATAAGAGAAGAAATTAATGCAAAAGAGACTAAGAAAACGATACAAAGAATCAATAAATCAAACAGTTGGTTCTTTGAAAGAATAAATAAAATTGTTAAACCACTAGCCAACCTCATCCCAAAGAGGAATTTTGACCCTCTAAGCCTGCCCTAGACCAAGAATTAAAGAGTTTTTTGGTTGAGCTAGAGAACTGGCCAGAGCATAGTATGTCTTACCACTTCAGAAAAGACCTTTTCAGTTTCACAATTCAGAACAGGACTGTTACACCGCTGTCTCAGCTCTGGGTGAGCATCAAACAACAAACACCACTCCCACTGCCTCACAAACTCATCCAGAAACTAAAATTCCTTTGTTAACAATTATGTACTGCAAACATGCAGAATCATTGGGATGCATAGGGAGTATTATACATCAAGGTTATTCCTTCTCTTACAGGCTTGGTGCTCAACATACACACTCTATACCTCTGACCCTTAAGCAGAAGTCATCACTGATCTATCTTTTTGCACAAGCATTTTCCCTAAAGAAAAAAGATTCACGTTCACTGCAGAGCTGGACACTTACTGTTGCCAGCCGGGTATTTTGCCAGTCTTCTGTTGGAACTCTGGTCTTTTTAGAAGGCAGTTTTTAAAGCTTCTCCAGATGTCTTCAGAAGAAGCACTGATATTTTGTGGGACAAGGATGACTGGGTAATTTAATGTGTTGTTATTTATTAATGATTATTTTATACTTTACTCTGATGCATACTTTTTTACCTATTTTTCCAATTTGATTAAACTGCAGATCATTTCCTTTTCCATTCCTTGATTTGAGAGTGTCATCAAATTTTTCATTGTGTTCTTATACTTAATATCCATTATGAAACATATTGTCCACTATTTAAAATCAATATTTCCAAACTATGTCCAGCAAACATTTTTCTAGTAAGAGAGTAAAAGTTTTTGAATATTTTTACCTCTCATTCTCTCTTTCTTTAATGAAGATGAGACCCATGGGATTCTTTTACTTACTCACCCTTTCCTAGCCACCCCTAATCTTCTCTCACAAATGCAAAAATTTGGGGATATAGCTGAGCATGTAGCATATTTACAGTGGGTCTCATTTTTTGCTGATCTTTTTTTAGCACTATGTTACACATCCTAGATTTTAGTTGCTTTACAACAGATGTATTAAGGAGCATAACACACTTTTTTTGTCATAAAGGGATTTAATCATGGTATGTCAAACTTACACTTATTCCTTAGAATATTTCTATTAATCAATTATTAATCATTTGAGTTTTATTACATCAAACAATGATTGTTTAATGGGAAGAATATCACAAAATATAGTACTGCATTTTTAATATTTATTACTTGAAAAGCATCAAAATTTTCAACATCAACTGGTTCTTGGTGTACAAAGTCTAAAAATGAATGGCAGAAATAAATTCCTACATGAACTACAATGAAAATATGAATAGAACTCTACAAAGTAAACCTTTAGTTCAATGATCACACCTGACGCAGTCCTCATGCATAACAAGAGCATATTCCTTACACATGTATTGTCTACACTGATACCTTATGTATCTTGCTTTCTTGGCCTTTTTATAAGACATACTTGACAGATGGCTGGTCTTGCTGTTTTGTGAGGAGGTTCTTATTATATTATGCAACACGTACTTAACAATAACATAAAAAAATCCATAAAATAAGAGACTAAATTCTTACTACCTGCTGCATATTTAGAATAAACATCAACATTTTCACATCAGTTGTGTACTTGCTTACAAAATCTAACAGATAACATAAGAAATAAATTCCCCTTTGAACTACAATGAAAATACCAGTACCATTCTACAAAACAATTTTTACTTCAGTTATCATGCCTAAATGATAAGAAAGTAAGATGTTGAAATAAAATTTCAAATGTGCAATGAGCGCTTAGAATAGACATTAACATTTTCACATCAGCTGTTTACTTGCTTAAAAAACTTAGGAGATAACACCCGAAGTAAAAATCCTACATGAAATGCAGTGAAAATACTGAAACAACTCTACAATAAAAATAATCTTTGCTTCAATTGTCACACCCAAGGCAGTCTTCACACATGAAAATTGCATGTTCCATACCATAAGTATTGCTTCCACAGACAGCATGTATGTTTTGCTTTCCTGTCCTTTCTTGTAGGGCACAATTGGTGTCTTCTTGGTTTTCCTGGTGTTGTGGCAGGTCTTTGGGATGCTGCATCTGCCTGTTCACTTGTCAGCTCACCACAGTTTTTTTGTGTCATTGCCTGTGGAGAAACATTTTGTCTTTCCTCTACTGTAAAAGATCTCTTATGAGTTCCAGTCTCAGTCCTCTAAGGAAATTTCTCTGTGGTATTTGCACTTATTATTTTCTATGTAAACTATTAAACTATTTATGACACACATGTTTAAAATAGAATGAAATGCAACCATTGGACAATGCTTTGTGTTTTGAATGATGTCATAGTTGCTGCATAACTCACCAACAATGTCTACTCTTGCATTTGGTAGAAATTTTCCATCTCAACCTTCTGTTTTGCCAAGGTTTCCCTATAAATATTTCCATCATGATGCAATATTGACACCAGCAGTAGCAGTTTGTTTTTCTTTGCCATATATAAGGCCAATGCCAATCTTTCTGGAATTCAAAGTTTGCCTTATACAATTCTGTTTTCAAATTGCAACATTTCATTTAGGATTTCTGCTGTGTTCCCATGCACAGTTCGTGCATTGTTCTCTGTTAGCAAATGTAACATCAATTGGAAACTGGTAAAACAATTGGCAAATATTTGGGAAATGTGAGCAGTAAGTCTGTTCACAAGATCATTCATTCATTTTATTACCACGTGAATGAACATCTGATGGTTGAGTTCTAGGATAAATTTCTAAGTTGAACACATAAGTCCTTGCATCTAGAATGGCATATATATTTTAAGCTGTAATTTGACCCATCACTCTTCTGTCTTTTATGTTCCTCTGATTCCCATGAGAAATCCCTGCTAAGTACAGCAGATCTGCAAGTGCTCTCAGTTTAGCATTAGAGCTGTCATAATGAATACACTTTTGAATATAGTTATTGGTACATACAGAATGTTTCACTTGTATCTTACCCTTGTGTATTTCACAGCATCTTATAGCATTTTGTCTATTATAGTTTCCAGTATTGAATAGCAGTACCGGCATTCTGTCCAATGCATTTTACCCATACCAAGACCCTCACTATATTTTTGGACCTAGCTGTAACATTAGATCATTACACTTGGTTACATGACCGTTTTGCAACCTTAAAACTAGTCAAATATGTACTCACATTTCTGTTCTCTTTGTCATTTGAATCAAGGAGGTCTGCATTCCCAATGTCTGTATCAGTCTACTTGTGCTCATTTCACTGTCACAGGAACTTTGACTTACATGGCCAGTGTCAAAGTCATTACCGTCATCATCACCATCATCGTGTACCCACATCACTCCTGTTATAAAAACATATATGTAAATATAATGAATCATCTTCACCACACATGCGTGAGTAATCTGGTGATTCACTTTTGACCTCCTCCAAAACCTTCAAATCTGGTTTTTCATAGGCTATAGAAGTGAATTTGGCTGCTTCTGCTAGAAAAATATGAAGACAACTTTGTAAAAAATGAATACTGATGTCACATAAGTGGCCCTCAGCACAGCCAGCAGCGTGTCAGTCTCATAAAGTGGAGCAAATATATTACCTTCTGTAATGCTCAGGTAAACATACACATAAATTGTTTCAGGGAACATCATGGGAATGTAAATCCGGGCTTAACATTTTTGCACACGTGCACACACATTGCCTTTCATCGTACCAACTGGGTAAACACGAAATTTGTTTCCTCTGTCCCTCAGAGGAAGGTACTGAGACACACGGTTGGCTACTATTACGCTAAAGTACAAATCTATAGTAGGAAAGTACGGGATGATTTGTAGGACCCAGTGTTACACTTCATGTTAATTTAACATTATATGTATTGTACTGTTCCTTGCAAATATTATATGTCCATTGTTAAATTTAATGCACAGAGTTACATGTTGCTTTTTGAGTATTTTGCTCAGATGGGTTATGTGACTAATGTAATGTTACCTATCTGTATATTTTTCTTTCACACTGGCATAGTAACTATTATATTTGGGTTTAGGAACAAGGATTTGCTTAAGCTTTATTATTAAATACCTAGAATTAATAAAAGAAAGTTGCAGATTTTTCTTTCACACTGGCATATCTGTAATCTCAGCACTTAAGAGGCTGAGACAGGAGGATCACCATGAATTTGAGCCAAGCCTGGGCTACACAGTGAGCTTAAGGCCAGCATAAACTACATATGGAGAGCCTATCTCAAAAAAATTAAAACCAAGCAAACAATACAACATGTCTCAACAACTACAACAACAAAAAGAAATAACAGAATGAATTGAAAGTGATCACCTCAAAGAAGCATATATTGAAATATCCTGGCTTTATAGGGATACATTCCACCTGACTATAATGACTCATCTTTTTAGTACACTGTTAAATTTGGTTTGATGTTACTTTCTTAAAGATTTTTGCATCTGTATGTAACAGGGGAACTGGTCCATACTTTTTCTTTCTTGTAGTATCCTTGACTGGCTTTAATACCAAGTTAGTGCTGGCCTCATAAAATGAGTTTGGAAGTATTCCTTCATTTTTAAATTTTGGAGAACTTGAAGATTGTACAAATTCTTTAAATCTTTGGTAGAATTCAGCAATAAATTCATCTAGTCTTGAGATCACTTATGAAATATTTTATCAAACTCCTTACTGATACTGATTTGCTTAGATTTTCTATTTTTTATGATTCAGTTTTGGTACATTATACATGCCTATGAATTCACCAACTTCCTCTAGATTACCTAATTTGTTGTCATATAATTCTTCATAGCAGCCTTGTGTGATCTTTTGTATTTCTACATTATCAGTTATAGGGTCTTCTCTTTCATTTCTGATTTTGTTTTATCTCTCCTTTTATCTCAGTCTAAATAAAATTTGATCTTTTCATAAAACCACCTGTTAGATTTGTTGATCTTTTCTGGTTTTTTTTCTAGTGTTTATGTCATTGATTTCTGCTCTGATTTTGACTATTTCTTTCTACTAAATTTGGTCTGAGTGTTTTTTACTTTTTTGTATTTTCTTGATCTATAATTCTAGAGTGCTTATTTGAGATCTTTCTTCCTTAGAAATCCTTAATCTTTCTTCCTTAATCTCTCTTAGAAACATCTCTCTTCATAATACCCCATAGGCTTTGGTTTATTGTGCTTACTTTACAGACATTTAGAGATATTTTTGCATTTCCATTTTTAGTTCTTTGATCCATTTGTTATTCAGGAATATGTGTTTAATTTTTACATGTTTATGAATTTTTGAAAAGTTACTCTGACTGATTTCTAGTTTCAGACCACTGTTTTCAAGAAAGGTACTTGATATAATTTCCACCTCTTTATACATACTTGTTAACACTAGTTTTGTAGTGTAACTCATGCTCTATCCTGGAAAACGTTCTGTGTATGCTCAAGAACAGTCTATATGCTCTGTTGAACAGAACCTTGTATACATCTGTGAGATCAGTGGCCTAAAATGTAGTTCAAGTCCAATGTTTCCATCTTAATTTTGTGTCCAAATGATGTACCTATACTTGAAAGTGTGACATTGAAGTATCTTACTGCTACTGTATTGCAACCTACCTTTCCTATCATATGAACTATTAGATTTTTAATTTTATTTGCTATTTTGAGTGCACATATATTTACAAATTCTATATCTTCATGCTGGATTCATCTCTTTGTCATTATATATTAAACTTTGTCTCTTGTTATACTTTTGATTAAATTCTTTATCTGATATAAGTGTAGATACCCCTGCTGTCCTTACTTTTCCGTGGGCATAGAATACCTTCTCTGATAGCTTCACTGTAAATCTGCATGCATAATGAAAGGTCGAGTGAATCTCCCATAGGCATCACATGATTGGATCTTGGGGTTTCTAACTGGCCTTTGTTAACTCAGCCACACTCTTTTTTTTTTTTTTTTTTTTTAGCCACACTCTTTTAACTGAAGAATTTAATCTGTTTACATTCATGGAGCTTGTTGATCGGTAACTAATTACTGATGCCCATTTGTAGATTTTTTGTTCTTTCATCTTGGGCTTTTTTCTTTTTCTGGGCTTTGATGATATTCTCTAATGATATACTCTGGTTTTCAAAAATATTTTGTTAATCTACAATATGTTTTGGTTTCATTACTTATATAAAATGTCCTGTAAGAGGCTATTTTGAACTGAAGACAACAAATCTTTGATCCATTAAAATATTCTACATTTACATCCTACCTGCCTCACTTTACTGTTTTGATGTCTTCACAATTTACATTTTTATATATAACACCACATTTTTTATCCAACCTGATGATCTCTGTCTTTTAATTCATATGTTTTGACTATATACAGTTATTGTAAGTGTTGAAGTGTTCATGTATACTTTTTAAGATTTTCTAGTTGTTTCATTTTATTATTGCTTTCTCATATTTCCACCTCATTTTCATTTAGATGTTTTAATTATTCATTTTATCTCCATTATTTGAGTATTAATCTTTATTTGGGGCCACAGGGTTAGCTCAGTAGAGCAGTGCCTGCTTAGCAAGTGTGAGGTCATGAGTTCCATTCCTGGTACCCCGAAAATAATATTTATTCAAGTTATTTTTAGAATTTTCCCTAATGTTATTATATATTTTAAATTGTTACTACCTTTAAAATATTACTTCATATGTACTACATGAATTCCTTTTTGTATATTTCTAATTCTTCCCCCTCCAGTCTAGAGCCACTTTGCATACATTTTATTTTATATTCATTATCCACCCTATAATAAATTATTTCTGTTTGTGCTTTTGACAAGCTATATTTTTGAGTGATTAAAAATGAAAAATTGTCTTTATGATAACATTCACTTCTACCATTTCTGTATGTTCATTTCTTTGTGTAGATCCAAGATTATAAGTTATACATTCTCTACCTAAAGAACTTTAAAATTTTTTGCAGTACAAATCTTATGGCAATAATTTCTCTTAGCTTTTATCCATCTGAAGCAATTTTTATTTAGTCTCTATTGTTGAGAAATAGATTTCTAGACTGGTAAATTGCTAATTTTTGTCTCAGTACCTTCAATATGTCGCTGATTCTCTACAATTTCTTGGTTTGACATCAAGAACCACTGAAACAGCAGTCCTGGGAATTGAACCTAGGTCTTCACACATATGCTGGAAGGGAATGGCAGAGTAAACCTGCTCAGGTCATGACAACCAGGAAGAAGTGCCAGAGAGGAAAGGGGCAGTGATCAGATATAGACCCCCAAGTCACACCTCTAGGACTCACCCACACACGCCAGAAGTGTGCTTTCCTAATCCCCTAGGCAGCTTCCAAGCCAATCAAGTTGACAGTCATACACACTTAATGAGCACTTTCTGAAAAGCAGCTTACATATGACAACAGATTTATCTTGGTCAAGGGTTCTTTCCTCTTGTAGGACTTGGTAGCGGGTGATACTTTTTATGGATCTAGTTTTATTCTTGAAAGTTTTGTCCCTTTTCGAATTTCACAACAGCTGGTTTCCTTGTGATAGTCCATTAATGCGACACGGAACATTTATGATTTTTGTTGTTTCTTAAGATTTTCCTCCCTGTTAGTTTGGGAGTACATGCTTTGTGATTTGTATATACCCTGACTGAGTACCGAAATGTGGTTCACTGATTTTGACTTTGGTTCAGAGCTGTTCTCTTCATGGTCATAACAGCAACAAAAGCGAACTGTTGTTTCTCGTATGAAAAACACAGAATTCCCATATTCTACTATGGCTGCAGTTGCCCCCTTTCTGTTTTCTAGACAATTCTCCATCTGGTTTTTCCTTCCTTTTTACTGTCCCTGTCTTTTCCCTTTCCAATTTTTTCAGCTGCCTCTTCCTTCTTTCCTTTTGATGTCCTGGCATTATTCTAGTGGTTTGAATTCATCTTCTCAGCTTATTTCTATTTCACATGGAGCTTCTTATTGACAAACTAACCCCTAAAGTTAGCATTATTCAGTTAGGTACCTTCGACACACCCTCAGCAACATGTAACTTTCCCACACCAGGTAACCCTCTGTACAAGGCAATTAATATTACATAAATGTTGCTTAATACAATGATATTTCATTGTAATTCATCTTCTCCTTTACTAACAGTGTATAAATCTGGCATGAACACCAACCTGACCCTATTAAACTAATAGATCAGGATATTGGTAGAATTTTAATGTCATAACTCCTCATTTTGCAAAAAGACCTGTCCTTTATTATTTACCTTTTAGAGCAACTACTACATCAGAGCAATAATAGTTTCATTATAGAAGTTTTATAATTTAGCAACTTTGCTACCCATAACCTGGTCTTACATATTATCTATGACCCACTGGTGAACCATATTGTTATTCTAAATATCAGCTTCTTCAAGCATCAGCACTTGAATAATATTTTTATTTTTCTAATTGTTATGCTTCACTTGGTTCTATTTTTCTCTTTTCTAGCTCTTCTCCTTTCCTTGACTCTTTCTCTTAAATCCCAAATTCGTTATTTTCTCTCAAGAGCCTGCTGCTTCTTTAAAATTTTTAATTTTAAATATTAAAAAACTGACAAAACAACAATGAAGACAAAAATCAAAACAACACAAAAACAACAAAAATGATACAGGACCTCAAAACAAAATGATAGGAATTTACAATAGTTGCTGTATTACATATAGCCAATGCTTAAAATTTTCTTTCTTCTTGACCAATTTTGTATGCTTGAATTTGGTAATCAGAATGACTGATCTGAAAACAATATGCAGTATAAGAACCATTGTTGAACTCCTACCATCTTGTATGGTGAAGCTCTAAATTTTTTTTCTTATTGCTTGTCAGTGTTTTATGGGTATGCAGTGGAATCTCTGGATCAATTTCCCCAAAATTTATTGAAACAAAACAAAATAAAATAATTTTATACCAGATAAATAATATCATTCTTATATTCTTGTAACATCTGAACAAAATTGATATTAGGATGTGATAAAGGGGCTGGGGATATAGCTCAGTGGAATAAGCGCCTGCCTAGCAAGTGCAGGGTCCTGAGTTCGATCCCTAGTACCACCAAAAAAAGGATATGATAAAAATCCCTGTTACCAATCAGTAAAGAAAACCAAGGATCAAGATGTGAAATCCATATGTATCAACTACCCATGATGAATATATTTGTTATGTAACACAAATATATACTAATAAAAGGGAAACATATAATGAAACATTTGAATTTTAAAGGAGGCCATTGAAAAGTTTAATATAGCTCTATTCTAATAATTTTTAAAAGTCTTACTTCAACATTCACAGACATGAAATTCAAACCTCAATACATTACATGATATTTTGATAAATCACATTTTTTATTTAAATTCAGAGTGAACTAGACAGATATGTACTTTCTATTGCTTACATAATATTATATAATTTTTGTTTTTCTTATAATTTTTAAAATTTTTTTAAGGTGTAAAAAAAAGAACAACATCAACAAAAAAGAGGAAAGCATTAACAAAGAGACACAAAGTAGCACAATAACAGTATAATCAAAATTGAATTATAGAGAAAGCAACAGGAAACCAACAATAGTTGTTGCATTGCATATTGATAACTTCAAAGTGTATGGTCAGGAAAACACATATAGACATACAAGATTGATCAAACAACCAGTCATCAACTATTCCTTACCATAAAGTGACATAAGACAATAGTGGAACCATGTTAGCCATCCTGGACACATGTACATACATACATACATACGTACATACTTATTTGCCTCTTTCTTCCTTTTCTCCTTTCCCTCATCCCATCTGTTCTTTACTTTTGAACAGATTTCCTTCACGCCTCTTAGTTTAATACTATATAACTTTTGAGTAAGTTACCAAGATTTCAAAATTTGGATATTTAACATACTACTCTGAACCTACAGTGTTTTATTTTGCTTTGTTTTAGCAGTGCTGGGAATTGAACCTAGGTCTTCACACACGCTAAGCAAGCTCTTGACCACTGAGTTACCACCCCAGCCTAATTTTTCTTTAAAATACAGAAGATGGTGCTATTGGACCTGCCTTCTAACATCACAATCCAGTTGGCTATGGATTCGTACACGTAAGCTCCTGCCTTTGGACAGCACTCTCTTGTGCTTTTCACTCTACACAACCCATACATTTCTAGTGCTGGGCTGACATGCAAGTCATTTGAGTATGTAGTGATTATTTTAAAGATTTCCCTGCCGTTCAGGCATACTGTTTCAGTGGCTAAAGAATCCATCAAGAAAAGCCTTAGGTACTTATAATTTAAAAGATGAGACTGATCGTGTCTAAATTCACTTAACACTTGGCTCCCATCACATGCAAGTTCCCCTCACACATTACAGTTACGGTGATCTTCAAATATCATTTAAACTAGAATTTTATGAGTATACTTAGGGCCACTATGAATAATTTGGTAGGGGTATGTTACAGCTTTGGTCTCCAAGGCATATATGTTGAAGGTGTGGTCCTCAAAGCAGCAGTGTTCAGAGGTGGAACTTTTGCATCAGGATTAAATAATGAAGGGTTGAACTTCATTAAAAGTGAGTTAACCCACCCATGGATTTTTAATTTGAGATGGCGGTATGGAAATGATGTAAACTTAGGAGGTGGGGCCTAGTTGAAGGGAGTCATTCACCATGGGGTGAGCCCTTGAAAACTGTCTTGCTCCTGGTTGGTTCCTCCCTCTCCTCTTTTCTTCCCACCATCCACGCAGCTGTGTTTATCTCCAACCATGAACCAACACTTCTGAAACCCTGAGCCTGAATAAACCTTCCCTCCGTTTAAGTTGATTTATTCCAGGTATTTCTTGTTACAGGAATATGAAGATGACTTAGACGGAAACAAATTGTCAGAAAAGGTCCAGAATTTCTTTTCTCTCTCTTCCTCATGGTTCTACTCCACCATGCCCTCTCCACCACCATACTCTGCCTCACCTCAGGCCCAGAAACAGTGGATCCTGCTAATGATGGAATGAAACTTTCAAAACTGCTAGTTGGCATAAATCTTTCCAACCTTACATTGTTTATCTCGGGTCATAGTTATAATGCAGCACGGTGCATAATTATGTAAAATGAGTGCTCCTGTTAAACAATGACAACCCTCTCCTATTGCACCCATGAACATGATCTTCATCAGGGAGCTCACACACTTATCTGTCACTCCATCTTCTTCACTTACCCAATTTACAGTTAGCTGTACTTTTAGCTTACTCATCCCTTAAATATGTATTAGGAGCTTGCCATCTTTCTAGTTGAGAGGATAAGGTGAAAATAAACAAATTCACCACTCTTACAGGACTCATACTCTGTTCATGAATAGACTATTAAAACTATGATGCAATAGGGGTGTTACGGTTGATACATTGTGTCAACTTGCGGGCATCTGGAGATTTAGCTGAGTAACTCAGCAGTTGTAGATCTTGGGGTAAAAAGGACATGCCCTTACCCTTCTGGGATGTTGTTTATTGTGTTAATTTGGGAAGTTTAAAAGGTTAACTAGTGATTCAGCAGAAAGCCAGGGTGTTTACTTTGTATACATCCTGAGCCTGTGGAAGAGGAGGGCATGGAGACTGTGTGAGAGCTACACGCCCCCTGGGTGGGGATAGGCTGTTTACAATGTAGGGGAGAAAAGGAGGCTGCTTGCGGCCATTCCTCCCTTTTGCTCTGGTTGTTTTTGCTGTGCTCTGCTGCCATGAAGTTTGCCCTCTGCCATGTGCCCCTGTGCCTCTGAAGCAGCCAAGTATGGACTGAAACCTCCACAAACTGTAAGCTAAATAAACCTTTCCTTCCTTCATTTTGGGCATTGGGTATTTTGTCTCAGCAATGAGAGAAATGTAACCAAGACAGAATTTGGTATCAGCGGAGTGGGGTCATTGCTGTGACTATACCTGACCATGTGGTTCAAGAGCCTTTGGAAATGGCTTGTGGGAAGAGTTTGGAAAGATTTGGAGATGTCTGGTCAGAGCTTGGAAGACCAGGAGGCTGATGGAAGTCCTGCTGGTAAAGACCAGGTTCAGGAGGTTTCTGCTGGGAAGGACTGCATTGGTTGTTGGACTCCAGATGATGTGTGTTATGGCTTGGCAGAAAGTTTGCCTGGGTTTTGCTCCTGTCCAAAGATTTTGCCTCAAACTGAGATTAAGGGCAGCAGTGGACTGATTAATCTGGCAAAGGAAATTTCAAGGCAGTCAAACGTTGGAGAAGTGGCATGGCTACTGTTGGGGGCTTTTAGCCAGATTTATATTGACAATCAAGAGCAAAGAGCCCAGGAGGATGATTTAAAATGTTGTGAGTTTGGCCAGAAAGGAAGCTCCGGTAAAGTTGTGGATTGCAAAGATAAGGCTGAGGAGATCTCTACTGCTGAGAAGGAACAAGAGAATGGAATAGATGGCCTGAAGGCATCACAGAAAGCAAGTCTCCACTCTTTACAGCCTCAAAACTGCAAAGGTGAACGACCTTGCCTTGAGAAGGAAGCCAAAGAGTGCCATGTTCCAGAATGGCGGCGGCGGCCACACCAGGTTCCAGAATGGCGGCGGCATAGAGAATTTGCTTCTCAGAATTGGATTCAGAGTGCCCAGCAATCCAGGCATTCAACCCCTAAGGCCAAGAGAGAGGAAAGCTTGGCTACTGCTCCAGGTGGGAGCAGAGCTTGGCATCAGCCACGTGGCCCTGGCTTTAGGTGTATGGAGAATGCAAGAGTTCTGAGGTGAAAGAGGCTTCCACCCAGATTTCAGAAGGCCTGGGAGGCCAGGAGGTGTGCCCCTGAGAGGGCAGTGTGTGAAGCTGCGAGTGTGAAGCAAAAGGTGCCCTGGAGACCTCAGAAGTTTAGAAAAGCCAGGACCATGGATCATCTAAGGAGAGTTGCAAAGAGGGAGCAAAGCGAGCCTAAGAAAGAAGCCGTGGGAGCTGTAACCACCAGAAGTGCCATAGGGGTGGACTCATGCAAGCCCTTTGGAGCTCACAATGTGTCACAAGTTGCATCCAATGCTGAATGTGGAATTACAGGACACAATGTTAGCCCTGCTGGATTTTAGACTTGCTTTGGTCCCAGTGCTCTATATTTCCCTGCTGGTGCCTTTTGGAATGGTAATGTTTATTTTGTGCCTTTAAATGTTGAAAGTGTTTAATTTAAATTTGTATGAAGGCAAAAATTTATGATTCTAATATAAACATGTCTTTGTAACTGGAAACTGGTTTAAAGAAATGTGTCTGATTGCCAAGTTGACAAGGGGTGGAGTGTTATGGTTTATACATTGTGTCAACTTGGGGAGTCTGGAGGTTTAGCTGAGTAACTCAGCAGTTGTAGATCTTGGGGTAAAAAGGACATGCCCTTACCCTTCTGGGATGTTGTTTATTGTGTTAATTTGGGAAGTTTAAAAGGTTAACTAGTGATTCAGCAGGAAGCCAGGGTGTTTACTTTGTATACATCCTGAGCCTGTGGAAGAGGAGGGCGTGGAGACTGTGTGAGAGCTACACGCCCCCTGGGTGGGGGTAGGCTGTTTACAATGTAGGGGAGAAAAGCAGGCTGCTTGCAGCCATTCCTCCCTTTTGCTCTGGTTGTTTTTGCTGTGCTCTGCTGACGTGAAGTTTGCCCTCTGCCATGTGCCCCTGTGCCTCTGAAGCAGCCAAGTATGGACTGAAACCTCCACAAACTGTAAGCTAAATAAACCTTTCCTTCCTTCATTTTGGGTATTGGGTATTTTGTCTCAGCAATGAGAGAAAAGTAACTAAGACAAGGGGTAAGACCTAAAAATGAGAATGAGTCAGGGTAATGGCTGGACCATGATGTGTTGGTTCTATTTTACATAAAATCGTTAGGGGAGGTCTCAGTGAGGAGTGCCGTTGGAACAGAGGCCATGGGAAAGGGGATGGTGCAGATGCTTAAGGGAAAGTTGTGGGAGGGAAGAGCAAGTATGAGTTCTCTAAGCATGCTTGGCATTTCAAAGGAAATCTAGTAATCCCATAACACTAAAAGACAAATAAAATGATGGCAGAATAAGGTCAAAGAATGAACCCTATCAAACAAAGAAAAAGATATAGGAATGAACTTTGAGTTGTCCTACTAAAACTTCCTCCTGACATGACAGAAAACTTTTAAAAATCATTTAGAAAGCTTAGATCCAAATACCATTTGGATTAGGTTATTAGAATATGTCAGCAATTTAGACATCAATTTCCTTAAGTGATGTTTCCTGGATCTCATTGTAGACCCCAAGCCTTCTCTGATCTTTATACTCCAAGAACTGATGCACTTCTCAAACTCTGGCTCTTTTCTGATAATTTATTTTATGTGAAAAACCTTTGTAATAGTGTTTTTAAAATAGCTACAATAAATGATATTAAAAGGAAGAAAAGTTTTTTTTTTCTGGCTCATGGTTTCATGGATTAAGTCCATGGTTTTGGCCCTGTTTCACTGGGCCTGGGGAAGCATAGTACATCATGGCAGCAGTACATGACAGAGCAGGAATGTTCACCTCATGGCGACCGGGAAATAAAGAGAGAAACAGGAGGGTTGCTGGGGGCCAATGTCTCCCTCTAAGTTGTGCTCCTAGTTACTGAGCTTTATTCCACTAGTCCCCACCTTCTAAATGTTCTGCTACCTCCTGCCTATGCCACAGGCTGAGCATCAAGCCTTCCACACATGGGCTTTTGGAAAACATGCACAATCCAAAGTACAGTAGCTACTAAAGAAGTGCTCCTTGGTTCCTGAATTAAATCTTTTGCTTTCTAACATATAACAAGGTCCTAAGTTCTGGACTTTACATACTGTTTTGTTCTGTCCTAGTTTCCACACTGCTTAACCTGTGGTTGAATATGACTTCCTATTGTTTAGGCTCTTCAACTTTCAGCTTCCCCCCCTCCACACTGTGAAGCAGATTTAGTGCATCCAAGTTACCAATTCTAGTAGATTATCACTGTTTGAGGGACAGCACAGATCAACACTGCACCAGTCACCAGGAATATGAAGCAGAACACTTCATTCCACTGCATTTCATACTGAAATTTCTATCATTTGCAGAAGTCTGGGGACAAAAGACTAGCAACAGTAAGTGAAGCAGCTTTAGTTCACCTCTAAGCATTAGGGATCGTAGACACCTAGCGTTCATGGTGAGCTGGTCGCCAAACCTGAGAAAATCTGTCCAGGGTTCCAAGAATTGTCCCCTTGCTTGTCCTACCTACTCTGTAGCTTAGGAACACTGGCAGAAGTCTTCCTTAGGTCATATATCCCAGGGGAGCATGTGTACTGTGCTGAACTGTTGATGGATATCTTGTTTTAAGAAGAACAGTAACAGATCTTGGACTGTTCCACCATTTCCTTCTTATCTCAGCATATGTCATTGCCAGAAGCTCCTAGTTATTTTTGAAAACTACAACTGGGAAAAAGGGAGAGAATTCACTCAGTCAGTGCCACCCAAAGAACTTCCCTACCTATATTACCTGCTTGTCTTGATACTTGCCTGGAAATACCATTTCTACACTCATTGTTTGGCAACTGTCCTGATACCATCATTCTATTTCTGGTTCCACAAACCTCTACTGTATAACTGACTTCACAAAAATGGGTAGTTGAATAGAAAAAATATTTACATACTCCCAACACCTACTGAGCATAATGGTAGCTTCTTGCCAAGAAACATCACATCAACAGGAAAAACTTTTAGATCCCTCCCTTCACACAAATGGATTCTGTAACTGAGTTTTTACAGAATGTTTTATTATAGATTGTTATATAGATACATTAGTATATTATATTAATATATTCATACTAATACATAACATTGTATATTATATATTATATAACATAAAATGTATAATATACAGTATATTATATAATGTACAATATCTATTATATGATTATATATTATATTTTAGATATTATATAATATATTAATATGACAATATTAATACAATAAATAATACACTAATGATATATTAATGTGTAATATATTATATATTATCATATGTTTATTTCAAAAGGAAAAATTTTAGGTCAACATAATGAGTTACCCTTATGACACAAAGAAGCATTTTTTAACTGCTCTCATGTCTTGGCCTATGTAGAAGAAACGTTTGTAAATCATGCTAATCTAAATGGATGCAGCCACAAAGGCTCAGGAAATCAGCACCTCAGCACACCTATAAGCAACCCACATCGTGCCAGGTGGGGAGTCTTCTGTATGGGTGGAGTTTGTTGACAAAATAAGCTTGATTTTGCCTAAATTTCAATTAGTAATATTTCTACATCTATTTTAGTAAAATCCTGATAACTCTGCCTCATTTAATATATATTTCTGGAGCATTAAAGTTCAACAAGTGAAGGAAATAGAACATTAATGTGTTTTAAAATTCTTTTTCACCACTCCAAAACAAAAGAACATCCTCAAATGGAACAGATATGAACAGTACTATATTTCTAAATTCACTCATATTTCTGAGCTTTAAAGTGAATTATTTTCCTTTCTGTTCCATTTTTCTCAAATAGTTTCGGACCTCAGTTTTTTCCATATAAATTTCATTCTAGAGTACTTTAGTTTTCAGTTTTATAACCCTAAACTAGAAACATGTACTTCGTTTTCTTTTTAATAAACACCTACCTACCTCCTATGACATGCTATTTCTTACATTTTAGGGAACCAAAGAACAGAGTGACATGGTCCCTTCTCCACTCTGTTCAGCATCCAGAGGGGAAAACTGGAAGCAGCTGGCTGTAGTATGTACACTACATACAGTACCAGAGGGGCATGTGAGGAAATGGGCAGTAACACTGGAAGGAGAAGCATCAACTTCAACCAAATGGTAGAAGATGAGGCTAGCGGGACACTAATTGTATACACCTCGAAGCATAGCACTGAAGTAAAGTTCCACAATTTTTGCGATCTATCAAACTTGTTATTAATAATATCACGTATATTCTTACACCCATACTAATTGAAACTATTGACTTTTAAATCCCTTAATTTTCCACATAAAAGTTAATTCTCAACGTGAACTGGGCAACATCTGCATTCTATGATATGCATCCACTGTTCTAAATATAGCTCTTTATTCCAAGGCATTGATGTGCTATCACAGATAACAGTGTTCTTGATGAGTTTATAGACGAAATGAAGCCAATGCTTGTGGTACTGACCTATCTTTACCCATTTTAGAAAACTAATGTTATGGAAAAAAACATGCATTGAAGGGCTAAACAAAAAATGTACTCACACCTTGCAGGCAGCCTCTTTTGCATTTAACCTGCCCTGTCCCCTGCCTCAGTGCAGGTGGTACAAATGGTGCATTGGCAGTGATGCTAAGGATTCCTAAATTAGCTTGCTGCTTTTAACTGTGCCGCTGTGCGTGATTCCTTTGAGTCCCTGAGGGAAATGTTAATTGGAGTGACCTGGTAAGATTCCAGACAAGGCAATTGGGTTCTATTTCTACCTATGAAGCATTTTTCACTGTGTGTACGTATTGCCTCCTTTTTTTCCAAAGCCATTTTGTAAGACTATAAAAGATTGGTAACACCGATGCCTCCAATCTAAATCATTCTTACATTAATAGACTTGCAAGAGTTAAGTTATCTTGTTCATTTTATTAGTCATGTAATTTTGAAGAGTTTATGGTATGCTGAAATGTGTAGCTAATGAGTACAGAACAATCACAAATCAGATCTTGCGGTGTAATTTTCACTTATCGCTCTTCCTCTCTTCGTTGTACCTGTACTCACAGGGTTCTATCTCTCATGGCCACTGTTTCTGCTCAAGCCTAGAATCTGCTGTCTCAGATTTCCTCCAAGCATTGCCAGTTGAAAAATATCCCATGTGCCTCACAAATGCCAAGATACCTTCCTCCTTGACATCTTGCTGATTTTCATCATAGTCTATGTCAGTCATGCTTCAGCTTTACACAGATTTTCTATTTTTTTCAAGAGAGTATTTGTCAAAATGGAAGGATAGAATATATTTTATTTTACAGTCTGACATTTCAGTCTTCAGTTCTGGAAATGTTTTCATTATCTGTTTTAACTTCTTGTATTGTCTCTTTCCATTTTCCCTCTATGAAGTCAGATGTTTCTTTTCTATCTCTTCAATGTATAAGTGTTATCAATGCTATGAAACTTCAATTTTGTAAATATTTCTTTCATTTTTATGCTCCTTTCCATTCTTAATGTTAGAAATCTGGCTCTGGTGCTACACATGTCTCTGTGGAACATGGGAATGATTCCTAGCTGAAGTGTTTACTTCCAAGTTTAAGACCAATTTATTTTTGTGTTTGCAGTTGCCAATAATATTCATTTGTTCAGCAGATGGTCTGAAATTAAGGGTCCAAGTTTTGTTTTGAAGTAAAAGATTTTAGGTTTTATATAAATATGAAACCCTAGAGGTATGTTAAATTATCATGCCAAAATTTCATAAAACAATATTTAAGGGTCATTAAAAAAGAGAGAGAAAAAATCAAAGAGTGGAAAAGTCAATCACACAAACTTTCTAATCATATTAAAGCTTACAACTCTAACTTGCCCTGTGCTGGGTAATTAGTAGATTATGTTTTCCTCAATGAATGTTTGGATGCATTTATTCAAAGTTAGATCCCTTCTTTTATAAGGTAACCATTCCCCAAGCATACTAGTTTCTAGGATGAAATCAAGCATTTGACCATCTATTTCTAGAAGTCTCTTGCAACTGCCTACTCTTGGTTTTGCAATTTGTGCCACCTGGCAATTTAGTCTCACTCTTACTACCCATTCACAACTTAGATCAGGTTGTTTTCAACTGGTTATGTATAATGGCAAGGAGAAAAGTACATTTTCCGGGTATATGTGTTCACTTCATGAGTGTTTGAGAAAGAGAACATCCATGCAATATGATGTCCAGTCTCACGGGAAAACTGAGAACATGACACTAATAAATTAAGTATGTGCAAAGCAGAAAAGCAATTATTTGAAGTACTGAAGTTAGATATCTTTCTCGTTAATATTGTAAGGAAAGTTGGTAAGTGTAGCACGCTCCATACTACAGTCTAGAAAGGATTAGAAAAGTGAACATTACTGTTATAGCCAACCACTTGAACCAACCTGCTTAGTTTTCTTAGTATAAAAGAGCTACATGTTATACTGCACTGCACTGATGATTACTACACTTAATCTGCAAAGATAGTTAAACCAAGCAATAGCTTGTAATCTGCACTACCTCTGTAAGAGAAGAGCCGTTTCTTTCCCTGTGGTGTATATTTTAACCATAGAAACAAATAGCATTGCATTGTTCTGCAAGAAAGCTGTTCTTCCAGAAAGTAATAAGCAATGTGTTTGTTGACTGATGCGTATTATGCATTAAGGTATTCTGGCTAAAATGGAAACATTTCTTCAAAACAATCACTTCTGATACTGTTAGGACTTTTCCTTAGGAAGATAAAGGAATAAACTATTAATGATATTGAAATGATATACAAAAAGACATATATAATCAGTTACATTAAAGTTTGGATGAAGCTAATGTAAGATCTTGGCATTGCACAAGGACCTAAGCACTTAAGATGCCATTTGAAGTATCAGCTAAGCGTATTTATGGATTTATCCTAAGTCAAAACTCTCTACCTTTCACTTGAGTACTTTATTCAAATTGAAGTCTTTCTAGTTCCATGTTGAATTGGCTGACTTGTGGGAGCATAAACATGCCATTTTCAAATCATTTTAACAACAGGCACACTCATACTGTTATTAGTCTTCAGAGTGTGTCTCATTGCTGTAATTCCACAAAGTTTGTGCTTTTGTAAAAAATTGTTTTTACTGTGATAAAACTTCATAAACCCATACTTACCAGTTTAACTCTTTTGAGTGTACACTTCACATGGCCATAATGCTGCAGCCATCACCAATATCCACCTTTAACTCTTTTCATCATGTAAAATTGAAACTTTATACCCATTAAACAATAACTCCCTCTCCCTCCCTTATCCCTCCCTTTGCTAACACCATTCTCCTTTTTGTCTCCATGATTTGGATTTCTCTAATTAGCTCATGTAAGTATAATTACTGAGCATTTGTGGGGCTTTTTGTGATAGGTTTATTTCGCTTGCTATATGATCATCAGGCTCTGTGGATATTGTATCATAAATCAGAATTTCCTTCCTTTTTTATTCTAAAGATAAAAAACAAAACAAGAACAATGTAGACAAAATCAAAACAACACAAAAACAACAAAAATGATACATGACCTCAAAACAAAATGACAGGAATTGACAACAGTTGCTACATTACATCTTGTTATCTTCAATGAAGTTGCTCAGTCCTGGGTAATAGTCTGTGTGTAAATGCACATGTCATTTATTCATTCACAGGGATGTGCATTTGAGAGGATTCCATATTTTGCCTACTGTGAATAATAATATCATGAACACAAGTGTAGCACGATCTCAAGACCCTACTTCCAACTCTTTTTAGGTACAAATTCAGAACTGGACTTGCCAGAACATTTGACAATCCTACTTTTAATTTTTTATGCAACTGCTATAGTGTTTTCCATAATATCACAACCATCTTACATTCTTAAAACAGTGTGCAAGAACTTTAATTTCTCCATATTATCAGAAAAGCTTAACAGTAGTGGTAGTTTCAGTAATAGCAGTAGTAGTGATCCCAGTGAGGAGGAGATGATATCTTGTAGCTTGGATTTGATTAATTTGATTAATCTCTAATGATTAATGATGTTGAGCATCTTTTTAATGTGTCTGTCAGCCATTTGCGTATCTCCTTTGAAAATGTCTGTCTGGGTGCTTTGCTAATTTTTTTTTTTTTTTTTTTTTTTTTTGGCGGTACTGGGGATCAAACTCAGGACCCTGCGCTTGCTAGGCAGGCGCTTATTCCACTGAGCTATATCCCCAGCCCCAACTCTGCTAATTTTTAATTGGCTTTTTTGTTTTTGTTTATCTTAAGGAGCTCTCTATATATTGTGAATGCTAATAACTTATTACATATATGATTTTCAAATGTTACATTCCATTCTGTGGATTTCCTTTTTACTCTGCTACTTGTTAATGCACTGAATTTTAAAATTTTCATGAGTTCCAATTTTTTTATCTATGTCTTTGTGATCATTTCCAGGAAAGCATCACTAAGTCCAATGTGGAATAGATTTTTTTCTAAGAGTTTTAAAGGTTAATGTCTCACATTTAGGTGTGTGATTTATTTTGTGTTGGGTCTTTGTATTTAATGATGGGTTAGAGGCCACCTGCATTCCTTTAGGCATGCTTGTACAGTTTTCCTGATACCATTTATTTAAAAGACTCTACCTTAATGTTTGTCTTACTATCTTTATGAAAGATTATTTGACCATTAGATGAGAGTTTATTACTTAGATCTCTCTTCTGTTCCACTGTTTGGTTTTTTGTTTGTTTATGTATTGCTAGTGTTACACTATTTTATTTAAGGTAGCTTTGTAGTAAGTTTTGAAATCAGAAAGTGTGAACTCTCCAGCTTTCTTCTTTCTCAAGATTGTTTTGTCCAATCTTGGCTCCTTGAAATTGCTTATAAAGTTTAGAGTGCTTTTCTATTTGTGGAAAACAATATCAATCCAGTATTGACAAGAATTATATTAAATCTATAGGTTGGTTTAGGTAATACAAAAAATTTAGCAATATTAAGTCTTCCTATGCATGAAGAGCTGCATTATTTACATTTATGTGTATTTTTTAAATGTTGCTTTGTTAGTATATGTTTGAAGCATGTGCATTTTACTATCATGTTGGGGAGTCCAAACATGTACATAATACACCATCACGGGTTGCTGTGTCACATATAACTACCTCCAATGTTCTCAGCTTTGTTGTTTTTAATGCTCAAAGATCCCTAAGATGTCATCAAAATGTCCTGCACCTTCTAAGCCTTCTGGCAATGAACCTAAGCACCAGAAGAAGTTTAAGACTCTCCAGGAGAAGGCTGAACTACAGTACAGTATTTTTATAGTATTTTAAATTAAATTATTGCAGTACTATACACCGTATTTCATTAATTAAATTATATAACTGTGGGACACATAGCATATTTATGACTGTAAAAAATAGTCACTTATAGGCGTTTTTCTGACAATATATGAAACTTGTGGGGTTCTTTTACAATTTATGGGTGCTCTAGGAAAGTAACCCCTGTGAATTTTAGGGGTCCACTGCAGTTCTCTTTTTCTTTTAGTTGAGTTGTTATCTGGTTTTTAGGGTTTGGGGTGATAATTGCTCCCCTAAATAAAATTGGGAGCATTCTAGCCTTTTAAAACTTTGAGCATTTCAAGAGTATTGGAGCTATAGCATCCTTAAAGGTTTTGTAGAATTCAGCAGTGAATCCATCAACTCCTGGTATTTTTTTTTTAAATTGGTAGGATCTTTATTACGTGTCAGTTTTATGGCTTGCTGTTGGGTTGTTAATCATATTTGTGTCTTATTGGTTTAAGTTTAGTAATTTGTATGAATCTAAGAATCTGTCCATTTCTTCAAAATTTTCTCATTTGTTGCAATACATTTTTTGAAAGTAGTTATCTATCATCTGGATTTTAATGCCTGCTGTGATTTCATATTTTTCATTTCCTATTGCACTGATGTCTTCTCTCTCTTTCTCTTGGTAAGTCCAGCTAAGGTAATATTTTGTTTATTTTCAAAGAACAAGCTCTTAAATTCATTGATTTTTTGCATTTTTGTCTCAATTTCATGGATTTCTGCTCTCACTTTTACAGTTTCCCTCATTAATTTCATTTTGGGACTGGTTTCTTGTTGCTTTTTAAGTACCTTAAAATTCCTCATAGGGTTGTTTATTGAGCTTGCTTTGTCTTCCTAATATGTGTATTGACTGTGATGAATTTTCCTCTTAAAACTGCTTTCATAGTGTCACAGAAGTTTCACTGAGTTGTACAGTCATTGTCATTAACTTTAAGAGTATTTTAAATTTCTTCTTTGATTTCTTCTGTGACCCATTGATTGCTTAGGAGTATGGTATTAATTTTGCAGGAGTTTTAACATTTCTATACTTTGTCATTGATTTATATTTTCACTGCACAGTGGTCTGACACTATGCATGAGGCAATGTCAATTATTTTTAATTTATTTAAGCAGGTTTTGTGGCCTGGTATGTGATCTATTTTGGAGAAAGTATAATGTGCTGCAGAAAAGAGAGTAAACTCTATTGTAGAGGGGTAGAATCATCTGTAAATAAACATTAAATCCATCTGTTGAAGGGTATGGCTCAGCTCTGGTATTTCTTTATTGATTTTTTGTTTAGTTTATATATCTTATTGCAAAATTGTAGTGTTAAAAACCCCTGCTATGATTTTGTTAGTGCTTATTTGATCTTTTAAATTTATCAGTTCTTCAAACTCAAACTGCAAGGGAAAATCTTCCAAGAATCAGTAACTGGGATATAATCTTACTGAAAAGTTTTTGCACATCTAAAGAAATCACCAGCAAAGTAAAAAGAAAACCCACAAATTGGGAAAAAATCCTAGCTGTCTCTCGGACAAAGGTCTTCTACCTAGAACATACAAAGAATTAAAAAACATGAACCTGTCCAAATTCAAAGACCCAATCCAGAAATGGGCATCTGAGATGAATACACACTTCTCAGATAAAGAAATACAAATGGCAAATAAATATATGAGAAAATGTTCCACATCTTTAGTCATTCGAGAAATGCAAGTAAAAACAACGTTGAGATTTCATCTCACCCCAGTAAGACTGGCCAGTATTAAGAAATCATCCAATAACAAATGCTGGCGAGGCTGTGGAGAAATAGGAACTCTTCTGCACTGCTGGTGGGAATGCAGACTGGTGAAACCACTGTGGAAAGCAGTTTGGAGATTCCTCAGCAAACTAGGTCTAGAGGTACCAGTCAAACCAGGTATTCCCCTTCTGGGTATTTTCCCAGAAGATCTGAAAACATCATATCATCGTGATATATGTGCACCCATGTTTATAGCAGCACAATTTGTAATAGCTGAATTGTGGAAGCAACCCAAATGTCCACCCACAGAGGACTGGATAAAAAAAAAACTGTGGCATTTTAATCTAATGGAATATTACTCAGCTATAAAGAAAAACAAATTTGAGGCTTTTAAAGGCAAATGGTCACAATTAGACACCATACTCATAAGTGAAATAAATCAGAGGTACATATGCAAGCAATGTATTGTATCACTAGTATAAGAACCTGAAAGTGGGAATATAAATTAGGAGGTATGAAGGGAATCTGCTCAAAAGTAAAGAACAAATGGGATGAGGGGAAGGAGAAAAGGAAGAAAGGGACAAATATTTATGTATGTATGTATGTGCAGCAAGGCTAACATGGTTCCATTATTGTCCTATGTCGCTTTAGGGTAAGGAACAGTTGATGATTGGTTGTTTGATCAAGATTGTACATCTATATGTGTCTTCCTGAGCATACACTTTGAAGTTACCAATATGTAATACAACAACCCTTGTTAATTCCCTGTCACTTTGTCTATAATTCAATTTTGATTGTATTGTTCTTGTGCTACTTTGTGTCTCTTTGTTAATGTTTTCCTTTTTGTTGTTGTTGTTCTTTTTCTTTCATACTTTAAAAAATAAATAAATTTATCAGTTATTGTTTTATGAAGATAGCTGCTACAGTATTCACTGCATATATATTTATCTATGTTATCTCTTCTTGTTAGATTGTTCCCTTAACCATTGTGTAGTGACTTTGTCTGTCTTATTTTTAGCTTGGAATTTACTATGTGTGATATTAAAATTGTTATTACTGTTTGTTTTTGGAGCATTGGTGCATGAAACATTGTTTTCCACACTTTAATTCATGGACTATGACTATCTTTAACTAGATGAGTTTCTTGAATGCAACAGACTGTTGGATTCTGTTTTTGATCTAGTCCACTAATCTATGTCTTTTAATTGGAAAGTTGAGACCATTAACATTGAAGGATATTACTGAGATATGTTGATTATTTATTATCATCACTTTCTTTATTTGCTGAAGACTTGTTTGTTTTTCTTTTCCTGATATTTTTTGTTGTTGTTTATCGATTGACTTTACTTGAAGTTTTCATTTCCTCTGTGATTTAGTTGTGTTATTTTCATTGTTTCTGTCAAGGAAATTCTTAAGTAAATTCTAGAGTGCTGGTTTAGCACTCATATATCTCTTGAGATGGTAATTTTGAGGGAAATATCTTATTTCTCCATTTATTTGAGTGCAACCCTGCTGGATAAATTAAACTTGAGTTGGAATTTGTTTGTTGTTAGGGCTTAAAAGACTTCACTCAAAATGTTTCTGGCATTTAGAATTTGTGCTAAGTTTGCTGTGATTCTAATTAGTTTACCTTTATATGTGATTTTTTTTTTGTCTTTCTGTGACTGTTTTTAAAGTTCTGGTTTTTTCCTGGATATTCTGTAATTTCCTACGGATGTACTTTGGTGAACTTTTATTATCATATTTGGGGTTCTGTGTCACTTACCTGTATTTTAAACTGCTTTCTTATATTTGAGATATTTTCTTCTATGATTTCTCAAACATGTTAGTGAGTGTATGTGTGTTATCTCTTTTCTCTAACTCCAGTTAGCCTTAGATTCATCTTATTATCATTTAGTAGCTGTTGAATAACCTCTTGTTCTCTCAGTTTTTGCCACCTCTTTGAGTACTTCACCATAATTCACTATTTTATCCTGAATTTCAGACACTCTGTTTTCACATTATTTTGCAATTTATGAATTCTATACAACTTTTTTACAGATATATCTGTCTGACATCTTTTCCAGGATTCTATATGCTTGTTAAATCTGTCATTCAAGTTTTGAAGTGTTTTGTTCATCCAGTTTTCTACTTAATTCCCCCAAATTTACCATGGCTGTAGTGAAATTGCTATTTATTTTTGATTCATTTCCTTTTTAAACTTGTCTAGTTTCTTCATCCTTTATATAAACTTTTTGTACTGTTCTGCTCCCCGCTATTTGCATTTCTCTCCTGATGCGACCACTTCCTCTGTCCTCGGAGATTGAGGAGACCTCGGGGAACTTCTTTTGCCTTTCTTGCACATGCTTGTGTGTGGATGGATATTTAGGGTGTTGATATAAATATAAATATATGTATGTATATGTAATTTTCATTTTAAAGACTACAATACAAAACAATAGAAATGATACAGGACTTCAAAGCAAGATGATACAAAATTAACAATAGTTATTATATTGCATATTGTTATCTTCAAAGTAGTTGCTCAGATTACCAGATATAGGTAAGATTGATCAAACAATATAAACACTAAATGTTTTTCAATGAATTACTAGAAATTAGTAGTACAATTATCCTAGCTATCTGCGTGTGTGTGTGTGTGTGTGTGTGTGTGTGTGTGTATCTTCCTTCGTTTTTCTTTTGCCCCATCCAGGTATTTTTTCCTTTTTGAGCAGTTTCTCTCCCTTTCACAATGTCTATTGTACCTTTTGGGTCTTATTTAATCTTTCCATTTCTTATACTAGGGAGACTATATGATGCTTACACATGTGAGTCTGACTTATTTCACTTATGATTGTGGTCTCTAGTTGCATCCACTTACCTAAAAATCCTCAGATTTATCTTTCTTTATAGCTGAGTAATATTCCATTGTATAAAGTTACCCCGTTGTTTTTATCCATTCCTCAGTTGATGGGCATTTGGGCTGTTTCCATGAGTTAACTATTACAAATAATGCTGCTATAAATACGGGTGCACATATATCACTGTGATATGATGTTTTCAGTTCTTCTGGGAAAATACCTAGAAGGAGAACAGCTGGATAAAATGGGACTTTCTAATCCTAATATTTTGAGGAAGCTCCACATTAATTTCCACCGTGGTTGTAACAACCTACACTCCTACCAAGAATGAAGGGTTCCTTTTCCCCCATAGCCCCACAAGCATTTGTTATTGGTTGACTTTTTGGCGATAGCCATTCTTTCTGGGGTGAGATGGACTCTCAGTGTTGTTTTAATTTGCATTTCTCAGATGACCAGAAATGCTGGAATTTTTTTCAATTTTTTTTGTCATTTGTATTTCTTCACCTGAAAAGTGTGTATTCATCTCACAGGCCCATTTCTGGATCTTTGAATTTTGGTCTGATTTTTAAAAAATTATTTGTGTTCTAGATAGAAGTCCTTGGTCTGAGGGACAGTTGGATAGAATTTTTTCCCAATTTGTATGCTTTATTTTCACTCTGTTGGTGATTTCTTTTGATGTACAAAAGCTTTTTAATAAGATCCCAATTGTTGATTCTTTGAAGCATATCTTGTGCAGTTTGGTTTTTGTTCATGAAGACTTTGCCTACCCATCTGCCTTTAAGATTTGTACCTGCTTTCTCTTCTCATAGATTTAGTATTTCTGTTTTAATATTTAGACCTTTGATTCATTTTGAGTTTAGTTTAGTGCATGGTGACAGACATGGGTCTAGTTTTATTCTTTGGCGTGTGGAAAGCCAGTTTTTCCAGCATCATTTATTAAAGAGGCTTTCTTTCTTCCAGTGAACATGTTTGGGGCTTTGTCAAAGATAAGGTGGCTGTGTTGGGAGTTGTTTCTTAATCTTTTAATCTGTTCCACTGATTCTCATGTCTGTATTTTGCCAGTACCAATCAGACTTTATCACAGTAGCTTTGGAATTTCAGGTCAGGGATTGTGTTGCCTCTTGCCTTCTCTTTGTTGCCCAAGATTGCCTTTGCTATTCTAGGTCTCTTTCTAGGTCTCTTCTGGTTCCAAATGGTTTTTACACTTGCTTTTCCCTAGTTCTGTGAGATACACTGTTGGAATTTGAATGGGAATTGCATTAAATCTGTATGACAATTTTGGGAGTATGGCCATTTTCACAATGTTGGTTCTTCCTATCCATGAGCAAGGAATAGCTTTCCATTTTCTTAAATCCTCTTCTATCACTTTTTTCAGAGTGCTGTAATTTTCAGTGTATAGATCTTTTACGTCCTTTGTTAGACTGATTCCCAAGTATTTCATTTTTTATGGATGATATTGTGAAGGTTTTTGGTTTCCCTAAATTCTCTTTCAGTTAATTTGTTCTTTGTGTACAGGAATACTATGCAATTTTGAGTGTTGACTTTGTATCCTGCTACACTACTACATTTGGTTGTTAAATCTTCAAGTCTTTTGATGGAGTTTTTGGGGTTTTCTATATAGAGTATCATGTCTTCTGAGAATAATGATAATTTCAGTTCTTTCTGTCCTATCCTTATTCCTTTTATATTTCTGTCTTGTCTAATTGCACTGGCTAATGTTTCCAGAATTATATTGAATAGGAGTGTTGGTAGTGGACATTCTTGTCTTGTTCTTGATTTAAAGGTGAAACCTTCCAGGTTTTGTGCATTTAGTATGATGTTTGCTGTTGGTTTACCATATATGGCTTTTATCAGATTGAAGTAAAGACCATCTATTCCAATTTCCTGTAGAGATTTTATTATGAATGAATGCAGGACTTTATGAAAAGCTTTTTCTGCATCTAGTGAGATGATCATGTGATTCTTTGGTTTTTTTGATATGATGTATTACATTCATTGATTTGCATATATTGATCCATCCCCGCATGCCTGGAATGAATCCCACTTTGTCGTGGTATATAATCTTCTCAGTGATTTGTTGCATTTTGTTTGCTGGTACCTTATTGATAATTTTTGCATATATTTTAATTAAAGAGGTTGGCCTGTAATTTTCTTTTTTGGTTGTGTCTTTCTCTGGTTTTGTTATCAGGCTAATTTTGTCATGAGGTAGGGAGAATTGCTTCCCTTTCAATTTCATTCAAGAGTTTGAGGAGAATTAGCATTAAATTTTCTCTAAATTTCTTGTGGAATTCAGCAGTGAATCATTGAGGGCCTGGGCTTTTCTTTATGGGTAACTTTTTAATTACATTTTCAATTTCATTGACTGGTACTGGGTTATTCAAAATTTTTATATATTCTCAATTGAGCTTTGGTAATTCATATCTTTCTAGGAATCTGTTTGTTTTTTCTGTGTTTTCTATCCTATGAAGTAAAGATTTTCAAAGTAGGCATTGATGATCTTATGAATTCCACAGGATCTGTACCGATGTTACCCTTTTCATTCCTTATTACATGAATTTGAGTTTTTCATTCCTTTTTTGATAAGGTTGGCTAGGGATTTAACAATTGTATTTATTCTTTCAATGAACTCTTCCATTCATTAATTCCTTATATTGCCTTCTTAGTCTCAGTTGCATTAATTTCTGCTATGATCTTTATAACTTCCTTCTATATTTGGGCTTTCACCTTTACTTGCTCTTCTTTTTATAGAAGTTTTAGGTGTGATATTAGGTTGTTTATGTGTGCTCGTTCTGTTTTCTGATGTGAGAATTCACTGCCATAAATTTCCCTCTGAGAACTGCTTTCAGTGTGTCCCACAGTTTCTAGTAAGTTGTATTTGCATTTTCATTTGATTGTAGATATCGCTTAACTCCTTCTTTGATTTGACCTGTGACTCTTTCATTGTTTAAGAGGGTGTTATTTAATCATCATGTGTTGATGGAGTTTTTGCAATTTCCTTTGTCAATAATTTCCAATTCCATTGCACTAATGTCAGAAAATATGCATGGAATAATTTCAGCTCTTTTGCATTTCCTTAAGCATGTTCTGTGGGTTAGTATAAGGTCTGTTTTGCAGAAGATCCCGTGTGCAGCTAAAGTATATTCTGATGTTGGTGGAACACTCTGTAAAGGTCTACTAAGTCCATTTTTTCACAAATTTGGTTAAGTTCTGTTTTTTCTTTGCTGATTTTTTGTCTAGTTCATCTATCTCTTTGTGGAAATGTGGTGTTAGCATACCCCACTACAAACATGTTGCTGCTTACTTGATTTTTCATGTTTGTTAATATTTGTCTTATATAGTTGGGTGCTTCTGGATTTGGTGTGTGTGTGTACATACACACACACACACACACAGATATATATATATAGATATATATAGATATATATATATATTTATGATTATATCTCTTTTTTCTGAAGTTTTATCTAACAAGTATATAGAAACCTAGTTCATGTCTTTTGCTCATTCTTGGTTTGAAGTTCATATTGTCTGTAAAAAGAGTAGCTACCCCTGCTTTTTTCTGGGTTCATCTCACATGGAATATTGTTCTCCATCCTCTGACTTTCAGTCCATGAATTTCCTTCTGAGTTAAATGTGTTTCTTTAATACAGTATATTTTTGGGTTTTGTTTTTTGATTCACTCTGCCAGCCTGCATCTTTTGATTGATGAAGTGAGATCATTTACATTAATGGTTGTAACTGATATATGTTGGCTTATCATTGTGATTTTTTTTCCTGCACTTAGCTCCCTACTTTTCCCCTTTGTTTAACTGCTTTCCCAGCTTGGCGGTTTCCGTCTGTTGTTGTTCTTGGAGTTGTGGTCCTTTTTGTCTGTTTCTAGAATACCTTTCAGTACCCTTTGCAGGATTGGTTTGTGGTCATGAATTTCTTCCATGGTTCTTTGTCATAAAAGAATCTTACTTCTCCATTAATTTTGAAAGGTATTTTTGCAGGTTATCTCAGTCTGGGTTGGAAATTGTTTTCTTTCACGACTTCAAATCCTTCACTCCAAGTTCTTCTTGACTTGAGGGTTTGTGTTTAGAAGTCTGTCATAATTCTGATGGGCTTTCCTTTATAGGTTACCAATTTCTTTTCTCTATCAGCTTTTAACAGTCTGTTTTTGTGCTGAATTTCTGGAATCTTGATTATTTTGTGTCTGGGCATAGATTTATTTTGGTTATGACTAACTGGAGTTCTATGTGCCTCACTTATTTCATGTAAGATTCTTTTCCCATGCTTGGGAAATTTTCTGCGATTACTTCTGCAAACAGCCTGTCATTTCTGTTCACTCCGTGTTTACTTTGACACCTATCAGTCTTATACTGTTTTTCTTAACATCATTTTGGGACTTTTAAATTGTTATTTCCTGGGTTCTTATTATTTTTATTAAGAGCCCTTTCCCTTCATGATCACCAGCTGCAGTCCTCTCTTCAGGGTCTGAAAGTCTATCTTCAGTTTCATTCAAGCAGTTTTGTCACTTTCAATGGAATTTTTGATTTCTTGGGTATCTCTTTGAATCTGTTTCATGCATTCTAATTCTTTCCTATATTGTTCACTTAAGGTTTCCATGATTTGTCTATGCTCCTGTATTTTTCCCATGCCTCCTGTCTCCGTATCTCCTAAATATGATGAGCAATTCTTTCATTAGAGTCATCATTTCTTTTTTCACTGAGAGATTATTTCTGATCTGTTATCATGCAGAGCCTCTTGAAGTTGTTTCTTCAGTTGCTATTATTTCAGAAAATTTTAGGTGTATGGCCTCCAGTTTCTCCTATGTCACTGTCTCCTGGATTTGTTCTGGGTGGGCTGGATATCTGAATTTGCATTTTGCTCTTTCATCTTGACATTTTCTATTTCAAAAAAAAAGTTTGTTTTCTATGATTATCCTTGTGAGTTCTGGCAATAGGTGTCTTTATCACTAGTATTGAGGCCTCTCTAGGAAAAATCTGTTCTTCAGGGATATCTTCTGTGTATAGGATATTCTTGGTTTGTATCTTTCCTAGATCCTACCTTCCAAATTAATTGAGAGTGGCATGCTGGTTTCTGTTTGGTTCTGTCTCCAGTCTTTTGGTGTAGTCTGGCGAGATTATTACCCCAGAACTTCCCAATATACTTACACAAGGGAGGACAACTAACTACAGTAGATGTGATATCCTAGCTCCAGTAGGACAACTAGCACTAATGATAGCGGCAAGCACAAGTTAGATATTGACAAACTGTGGTAACTATTAGTTTTGTACTTGAAACTATAGGAGCAAAGTCTATAGATATATCATAAAGTGAATGATAACTTAGGAGTTTGTATGCAAAGTCTTCCCCCTGTTAGAGTGGACTTACCCTGGGTTCCTCCAGATGAATCAGTTGCTGTGTCCCATGCACTTGCTGCCCATCCCATGGTGTAATGTGTTGGGCCAAGCCCCTGTGTTCCTCAGAGTGGAGGCTCTCGTGATGGCAGAGGGGCAGTGGGTGGGGTCTCTTCCCTCCGTTGTCTCTCACTGAGGCTCTGATATGCCTCCTTCATTTAAAAAAAAAAAAAAAAAAAAAAAATATATATATATATATATATATATATATATATACCCTGCCTTTTCCCCTTCCTTTTTGGGGGTGCTATGAGTTGAGATCTAATAGAATGAGGAGAATTGTAGTTTACATTAAGATTCTTAATAAGATATGGCCTCCTTTATGAAGCCTTTTCAGCTTTCTGTGTTCAGTGATAGTATTTATCTCTTCTGTTATTTACTTTAAGTGATCTGGTCTCTGTCCCTCTGTTTCAGAATTAGTTACTTCTGACTATAACAGCATCATCTCTTCAGAGATCTCCTCTGGTCTTAGCTAGCTTTTAGCATTTGGGTCTGTCCAACACGCTATCACCTTCATTTGTAAGGGAGGAAATGTTGCAGCCTATCTGGGCTAGTACGTAGGTCTTTGGTCATGGACTGTGGTAATATTTATGAGCCCCAGACAATCTAGATATTGTCATGCAAGAAACACCAATTGATTGCAATAATAATGTCTGCTTGGTTAAAATATTATAATAAATAACAAGACTATCAAGCACCAGCTGGAAAATAAAACTCTAATGACACTGTGCTATGTTTATCTGTAGGAACTTAATCTGTAGTTATAAAACAGACTCTAAGACAAATCATTTATTTGTATATAGTACATATCTACTCAGTAGAGTGATTTTACCTTCTTTCAAATTAGAGCAGTATTCATCCACAGTAACATATACAGCAGTTAACCATCTATACTTTTTTAAGGCTAAAGAGTTATGGGAGCATGAAGAGCAAAGAAATATGTTATTAAAAATTAAACAATGCAAAGGTGGAAAATGGTAGTAAGGTTAATGTAAAAGTTCTTATTAAGGAGTAAAGCAAAATTAATAGTATTCAATAACAATAACAGAAAACAACTAAGATAATGATAAATAAAAGACAATCAAGAATTAAACTTAGAGAAAAATAGAATTAGGAAGAAATACTTAGGAAACAGGTTGAAAGGAAAAGAGTGAGAAAAGAAAAGACACACAAAAAGGAAGGACCTATTCAAACACATAAAACACAGTTATATGTTTTAAATGAGGAATAAGAAAATGGGTGATAGAACCCAAGACTAGACTAACAGCAGCAGCAGCAGCAACAATAATAAATACAAATAGTGCATTAAAGAAAGACATTGGAGTAAAATAAGGGAGAAGAGGAAAAAAACAAAACCAAAGCTCTCTGTATTTCCAGAAAATTGTTTTCATGAGTATGTAGTTTTTAATCTTACAAGTCATAATCATATTTGCCTCTCTTTATAGTCTATGAATTTATGTGGAAACTTCTCAGCTCCGTGGGTCCCCTGTCTGTAAACCACTGTTTGTGGCAACTGTCTAAACTGTCACTCCAGCCCATGTAGATGCTGAGTGTTGGATTCTGAGAGTCCTGGTGTAGATTCCTATTGGTTGGGGACCGATGCTGGGTCTCTAATGCATAGTCCAGTGTCTGTAGGGCTATCTCCAGACACCAGGTGTGCGACACCATCTCATTTCACCTTGGTGTCAAGAGGAGACACAGGTTCTTGGTTAACAGAGTGGAAAAGGACTGATGCGGGGAGATTCTCATAGTCCTACTGAGAGCAAAATACACTGGGTGGTGTCTCTTGGTGTCTGAAGCACTAAGCAAGACAGGCCAACCCTTGCCCTTGCTTTTAACCAGGCAGAGGACTGGCCTAATGTACCAGAAGGGACTGTGCCTGGGACTATGGCAAAAGGAAGGGTGGAGACTTGGATGTGCCTAAAATGAGGGCAATGTGCCTGGTGCTGACTGGACACTGTCACAGTCCAAGTGCCCCAGGTAGAGACACACGGATTGGGGCTCCCTGGCTACCCAGGGCTTGGGCAATGAGGTGTGGGTGTAAACTCAACTAAGGCTAGGGTACCAGGTAGTGACTCAAGCCAGACCAATGTTAGCTCTGTGTACAGGATGAATTTCCCAGTCAGTGTAGTATAAACTTCAGGTTCCCAGTGGTAACTCAAGTGTGTCAGGAGTCCAATAGGAAAGACCCCTGACACAAGCAGCAGTCACTCATTTACCTTCCTGGAGCCTGAGATCAGGGGAGTGAGGAGGGAGGCTCTCCCGCCACTGCTCACTCACCCTGGTATGTGCTAGTGAAAGTGCTGCAGGAAAGCCCAGCCTCTGTAGCGCTCCTTGAATCCCATCAGCTATGTGGGAAGTTTGCAAAATGGCGGCTCCCACAGTGTCTTAGGCTACCTCTGTCAGGACACTTCCCCTTTGTTTAACTCCTGTGCATATGTTTTATTAGAGCCACAAGTCTCTTCTTTTACACTGATTTTTTTGTATCAGGGTGTACATCTCTCCTCTTCTTCCAATTAACTGTGCTTTTCATTGATCTTCTCTGAGTCACTCAGACACAACTCCTCTATTCAGCCACGTTGGACCTCCTATGTATGTCTTCTTGAATATCTTTCAGCAGTGTCATGCTGCTGAGCAAGTATTTCATCCCCTTGGTTAATTCCTAAATATCATATTGGTTTTTTTTATTCTGTCATAAGTAAAATTGTTTGCAAAATTTTGGTTTTTGAATTGTTCATTGTTACTGTATAGATGCAAGTAATGTCTTTGTGGTCTAAACATATGATCAATCCTGGAAAAGTTTCAATATTTGTTTGAGAACATGTATCCCACTATAATTGGGTAGATTATTCTGCATATGTCTACTTGATTGAGTTTGTGAAGTCCTTTTCCTTTCTAATCTTCTGTGTGAATCTTGTATTCATTATTAGGAGAGGACATTAAAACCTCCAAATATTATCTAGAAGTATATATTTCTTCAAATTTGTGAATTTTTCACCACATATTCTAATGCTTTATCATTAGGCATAAATATTTTAGTTATTTTATCTTTTCACTGTATTTGAACTTATATATATGTGTGTATATATATATGTGTGTGTGTATGTATATGTGTGTGTGTGTGTGTGTGTGTATAAAATTTCTTCCATCGTGTTGTAAATGTTTTTCATTTAATTCAAAGTATATTTTAATTAGACATTAAATCTATATAAAAGAAAGGCTGTGTCCTGCTTCTTTTTCCTACACACTTTGTACCTTTCTACCCTCTTATCTTACACTGTACTGTTCTTTTATGCACTGAAAGCTTTTGCAGTGAAATGTTTAAATCCATTTTTTCATTTCTTTTTGTGTATTTTCTATAACAACTTCTTTAGGGATTCCATGGAGATTATATACGATATCCTGAAGTTATACATGAACAAAATAAATGGAATCAATAAAACAGTAGAAATCTTAGAGATGAAGAGCATAACTTACACATTAATAGCTTCATCCACAGGCTCAAATATAAGAAGGAATTAGTGAGCACAATAACAAAATATTTGAAATTATCCAATAAGAGGAAGTAGGAAATATAAGGACAAATGAAACAAACCTATAGAAATTCTGAAATCAAATCAAGAGGCCTAACATTTGCATGAAATGGGAGGAAAAGGGAGAAAGAAAATGCCAGAAAGCATATCTAAAGAAACAACCATGGCTGAAAATTTGCCAAATCTGGGGAGGGACATGGGCATTCAGGTGTATAAAGGAAAGAGCTCTCTAATCACATACAAACTGATGAGGAATCCATTGGATATATAATAAACTACCAAAAATTTAAGATAAAGAACAACTTTAAAAGTAACATGAAATAAGAAATACATCCTCTACAGGAGAGTACTGACACAGACATTGGAATATTTTGTGTAAACCAGAGTGCGATGATATATGCAAGGTGCTAAAGGAAAAAAACAGAAACATCCACAGAACTGCCAACCAGGAATACTTTTACACAGCAAAGTTTTCCTTCAGTTATGAGGGAGAAATAAAATCTTTCCTGACAGACCGAAGCTAAAAGAGTTAATCACCACTAAGCCTTCCTAACAGAAATTACTGAAGACATTTTTAAAGCTGAAATAAAAGGCTGTTATTTAGTAACATAAAGCATAGAAAAACAAAAAAGTCAGTGGTGTAGATAATAATAGTATTCACTGGTAGTGCAGTGGTGGTGTGTAAAGTAATTCTATCTCTATTACATTGGTTAAAAGACAAAACTATTTAAAATAACTAGCTAAAATCAATTACCACGGAATAAAAATTACAAAATGTATATATTTTTACATCAAAATGTAGGGGAGGCATAATAATGTAGACTTGCATGTTATCAAAGTTTCATTTGTATTAACTTGAAATATAGCATGCTAGGTTTTATATAAGCTTCAGGGTAGCTACAAAGCAAACATTTATAGTAGATCCATAAACCTGAATACATATTACTGAAAGCATACCGTGACAGAAAGTTTCAAAGCACAAAGGAAGAAAGAGTGAATTTGAAAATCATGCATCTGATAAAGGATTAATACCCAAAATATATAAAACATTCAAACAAATAATGCAAATGAGTAACAGAAAATGGAGAGCTTAATTTAAAAAATAAATTTAAAAGACCAGGAATGCAAATGTAATTACAGTGGTCTTCACAGGATTTAAAGTTCCTCCTAACTTTTGTTTGCTGGAAAAACTTGAAGGACAAAAGGGAGTAGACAATGGTGTGATTAGTTGATGCCTTAAAGATGATGAAGATATGACACTTACAAAGTGGACAAGCATGTTTACTGGGCCACCAAGATCAAATTACTAAAACAGAATATATATCCTGAAAGCAGAATGTGAACCTACATACCCAGAAGTTCCTCCATCAGGTTTATATGCAAATGAATAACAAAATGGATAGCAAAACTTAATATGAATAGGATAAATAATTCTAGTGGAACAGTGGCTGCATGGAATATACCAGTGTTAGAAAAAAGACAAAATTCATATAGCATTAAAGTTTTACTAAGACCTAGAACTAAGACCTCTAGTAATGTCCCAAGAAAATATGAAGCCTCAGCAACAAGGACAAACCTACAAAAATTAATTTAAAAGGATCTCAAACTTGACTTAAATCAACAACCTTCTAGTCATGTTAATATCTTGATTATCACAGTGCAACCTAACCACAGTTAAGTAAACAAATTGCAGCTGCTAAACGTGACACAGGCATTTATAAGACTATTTTTAACATACGTATACTCGTGTTTTCAGCTAACAGGAGGAAAAATGCAACACAGTTTTTCTTTCTTTTGTTAAGGTACTGTCATTTAAACATGACTCTGGTGTGCTCCAAATAGAATTCAAGTTTCCAAGATGAAAACATGGCAAGAATTTCCAGATTGGAAATTCCCAGCATGGAAACGTGTGTGTTTCCAATACGAAAATGTGTGTTTCTGAAAAGCAGAACCTCAAGAAGGCAAAGCAGAAGTGACATGCTTATCCATCTTGCTTAGTGAAGGAGTTGCAGTTTGAAATTGTTCAAAGTAGCCAGTATGATGAATATTGTCTGAAGTTGTGTTGATTTTTGAAGCAGAGTAGGTGCTGACTACTGGGAGTATCAAAAATATGTTTAGGATTGTCCTGACACCTGTATTTATAGTAAAAAAAAAAGTTGGGGATACAATGAATTCTGTCAAAGGCTGTTTCTATGTTTTAGATGTAATAGAACTGGTAAAGTTTGATTACTGTCTTTTTAAAAATAAACCATTGCATTTAATTTTAGGTGACATCAGCAAAAGGAAATACATGTATGAATATGTGACTTTGAAATTGGTCTTAAAATGTAAATAAAATGTGGAATATGTCCTCATAAAAGTTTTCAAAGGACCAAATAGATATTTCTCTTAAGGAGGCACACAAATAGCCAATAGATAAATAAAAATAAAACATTCACTCTTATTAATCATGATAAAAATACAAAATGAAATCATAATTAAATTTCACCTCTTATCCATAAAAATAGTTCTTACCAAAAAGGTAAATGGTGAAAAGCAAGTGAGAAAAGGAGAACACTTTTACACTGCTAGCAAAAGTGTACATTAATACAGTGATTATGGAAAACTATATAGATGTTCCTTGGAAATGTAAAATTATAAGTACCACGTGAACCATCATGGGTACATATCCTAAGGATTTTAAATCAGTACATTGAGGAACTATTCATCCCCCACATTAATTGCAACATTATTTAAGATGCAAAGTTATGGACTCAGTTTAAATGTTTATCAGTGAATGAATAGGTAAAACACATAGTACATAAACACAATGCACCATACAGCCTTTCAAGAAAGCAAAATCTGCCAACTGTAACATTAACAAACCTGAAGAATGTTATGCTGAGTGAAATAAGCCACATATAGAAAGAGAGAAATCCCAGTTTTCACAGACACATGGAATCTAAAAGAATAAAATTCATAAATGCACATAGTAGAACAGTGGCCACTAGAGACTGGTGCAAAGTTTCAGTGAGACGGAGTGAATAGTGCTAAGTATTTCAGGTGGTGACTGTGCTAATGAGTTTCAGTCACTCTGTCTATGCTGCATATATGGACTGCAGCATCGCTTTGTTCTCCATATGTGATTATAATTTTCCAAACACATTTTTAAAGGAACGATACAACTGTAATTAGATTTTTGTTTATGGCAAAGTAGATCTCTGTTATACCTATATATTACATTTTTCCTGAGGATTTTCATGGAAATATGTGGTCACTTTTCAATTTTTCCTACACGTGAAATTGTTTTCTTAATGTCCTACACTTTGATTTCTGACTTGCGGCAGTGGGGGAAGTACAATAACCTCTTTGTCTTCATTTCTGTGATCAAAAGCAGCAATCAGTGACCAGAGCAGTTTCCCAATAGTCTGAAAACACGGTCCTTATGTCCGATTTATCTCAAGCAAGCTCTGGACAAGGTGCCCGTGGAACAAATGCACAGCAGCCTGAGATGTGGTAGAGGTGAGACTGGGTAGCTGTGACTATGCTAAAAGCAAAAACTATACAAATTAGCTGCATTTACCTTCTAAGGCTTCCCCAGGAGGTTTTAAGCCTGTAATAGACTCCAGATTCTAAAGGGCATGCCAGTTTTTTTTTTTTTTAATGTGTAGTACCTCTATTTACAAAGGATTCTGTTTGCAAACAATTGGACTCACAAACGGTAAGCGAAATTTTGCTTTCCTTGGTAAACTCCGCAGTGGGTGAGGGATGCAGTCATGGCCATATTCCCCGCATGAACATGGATGCGATCATCTCTGGAATCATAGAATGAATTAAGTTCGTGAACGGAAGTACACTGTAGTTACATCAGAAAGCTTCTACCAAGGCAGTTGTTGTCCAGATGTAACAGATTCCTGGAGCTTCCTCCCTCGTCATCTTTCCTGTATTCTTTCCTCACGACATTGTTATGAAAGTTCTCTTGGTACTAGTTTATCTTGTTCCAGCTTTAAATTTAGCACTTGCATTGTACTTATAAATGCAACATCTTTGACTTAGTACATTAAAAGAATATTTGTTTATGTCGAAAGTTTCTCTCAAAAGGTACAATAATAAGTGACAACCCTTCCAAATAAGATTGTAAGGAAATTAAATAGTAACCAGTGATAAATACCAAGATATTGTGCTACTCAAACTAGTTTTCAACTGACGGTCACAGTTAAGATTCCAAGGTATGACTTGGGTATGTGGTCCTTTTTGTCCATACAGATACTGGGAGTTCTTTCCTGTGCTCCCTCTTTTCCTTACGAAACTGTCCCGCTTGGTCTCTGCATTCCAGTAGACACCCCGGAATCTGTCTTTAGGGAGTATGGAAAGTGTCCCTTATTGCTCGTAGGGCTCTGTATCAGCTTCATAATTGTACTTTCCAGACAGTCCCCACAAAATAAAGGACCTCAGAATCCTCAGGGTCACAGGTTATACCATCCATGCCCCTCCACCCATGCGAGAAATATCAAGGCTCCTGTTAAGAATTTCATCCTTTTATTTTGACTTAGGTTTATTGTTTGGAAACAAATGAATCCACTCTAAAGTCTAGATAAAACCCCTGTGTCCCATTTAGTTTTCTGGTTATGCTGACTTCAGGTTTCCTCCTTAGGGTTCAAAATTGGGAATCCTGGTTCCATGTTGCTCATTATTCTCACTGAGAAGTTGAAGGATGTTCTGCCTGTAGTACATAAACCAAATGCCAGATTCCTTCTTAACTTTAAGCTATGTAAGTCAGGGGTAATCCCCAGAAAGTGGCTGAGCTGTAGTATTGATAGGCAGGAAAAGATAAAACATTCTCAGTTAACACAGGATATTCCTGCTGGTGATAGGGCTAAGAAGCAGCAGGATGGCTAGAGTTTAATGCAGGGGAAGGATTCATGAGTTAACTAAACTATGGAAGGATGGGGTCAAAGCCAAAGCTCAACTAAGAGTTGTTGAAAATTATGCAGCAAAGCTCAAGACAAGAAGCAGCAGTAAATCATATTTGGACACAAATGGCTCTGTGTGCTGATTCCTAATCCCAGGAAGAAAGGACTCAATATCCTTAATAGCTCTTTTGGAGGTAAATCCTTCAGACCGTATCCTGAACCTATCTGAAAATGTAATCTTAGCTTCAGGCTTATCAGGTGGGTCCTACCCTCTTTCAGAAACTAGTTATTAAATTAGCAGGTCTTTTTAAAAAAATTTCTTAAATGTATTTTAAAAATAAAAGAAGGAAAACATTAACAAACAGACATCCATTTAGAAAATAGCATACTGTTATGGTTGATACATTGTGCCAACTCAGGGAGTCTAGAGGTTTGGCTGAGTGACTCAGCAGGAAGCCAGGGTGCTTAATTTGTACACATCCTGAGCCTGTGGAAGAGGAGGGCTGGAGATTGTATGAGTGCTACATGCACCCTGGGTGGGGTTAGCCTGTTTGCAATGTAAGGGAAGAGAAGAGGCTGCTTGCCGCCATTCCTCCCTTTTGCTGGTTGTTTTTGTTGTGCTCTGCTGCCCTGAACAGTTTGCCCTCTGCCATGTGCCACTCTGCCTCAGAACCAGCCAAGTATGGACTGAAACCTCCACAAACTGTAAGCTAAATAAACCTTTCCTTCCTTCATTTTGGGCGTTGGGTATTTTGTCTCAGCAACAAGAGAAAAGTAACCAAGACACATATGAACAACACAAACAATACAGAGTTACAGACAAAGTGGTAGGAAATTAACAATGGTTGTTTTATTACGTATTGATATCTTCAAAGTGATATCTTCAAAGTTCTCCTCAGGAGAACAAATAGAGACATGCAATAGTGATCAAACCAGTAATCATTAACTGTCCCTTTCAATAAAGCAACAGAAGATAGTAGTACCACTGTTAGCTCTCCTGTGTATACATACACACATGATTTCCTCTTCTTTCCCTTCTCCTTTCCCACACTCCAGTTGTCCTTTACTTTTGAGCATTTTCCTTTCATTTCACAATGTTTATCATACCTCCTAGTTTTTATTCACTCTTTCAGGTTCCTACACCAGTGAGACAATACGTTAGTAGGTCTTTTTTAGAACAATATTTATTTTCACAGAATTAAGATACAGGTATTATTTTTATAGAAAGTATTACCTTTGGCACCTTTCATGCCATACCAAATCAAAAGATAAAACCAAAATACTCGTGTCATGGGAAGGCAGTCTACCCTCATTTGCCAGTTCAGATTGTTAAGAACCTTACCCTTTCTCAGAATTATTCACTGGGCCCAGGCCATATCCCTAACAACTCACAGTTTCTCTGTCAACTATGTATTACTTGCCATTTGATTGAAGTCTACAGTTGCTACTTAGAAGGTCTCTGTCACTATGTGCCATAATGTAGACTTTGGAAAAATTACATTTTGCCCCAGAAAATTTTAGTTCCAAAGAGAATTTCATGGATAGTCACAATAAATACTCACAGGATATTCCCGTAAGACATAAAACATGACTCTTTGCAATGAATATGAATTACAGATGTGCCTGAAACACAGTGGGCTTAAATCTTAGTGGTGAGTGATTGAGATTTAAAGGTTCTTGTGATATGGTCTCAACAGTAGTTGTTGCTTTATCCATTGATATCTTCGAATTGTAGATGTGTGGACCCATATACAGACATGCAAATTTAGTCAGACAGTTGATCCTCTCAACAACAGAAAAAAAAAAAAAAACACAAGAACCAAAAATCCAAAGACAAGAAAGAAAACAGGCATACATCAACAACAACAACAACAGAAAAAAAAACACCGCTTGTTGCTGCTTTACATATTGTTATCTTCGAAGTGTGTGTTCAGGCTAACACATACAGATATACACTATTAATCTAATATCCTGTCTTCGATTATTGCTTAGCATTAAGTGATATA